>JASAMV010003500.1:0-70643 GCA_030248065.1 Rhynchonema sp. JSB1_4
CTCACCAACCAACTGAAACAAAAAATGCACCAACCACTCCAGCTGCGCTATTCGCTCGTTTCTTCAACCACCAATAATGCTCGATGTAAAATTTTGTATCGTCGTCAAGGAACAATTTTTTGACCAGCGATGCTCGATGCTCTGTGGGTCGGGCCAGCCCGATTGTGACCTCTGGCTTCCTGCCGAATAAATTGCTTCAAAAATACGCGAAAAAATCGAAGCAAGGCCGCACACACTAAAACCAGTTACATTAAGTTACCTAGTGTCAAAAAGGCTGCCATCGCCACTCATTGTCATCGCCGTTGGAATCACTGGATTCTGACGTTTCCTAAATTATTATTATACAATACAATCAATAGATCAGCTTGCCCCAAAGCTTGTGTCAAAACTTGTGACCTTTACCTGAACGTTTATCGGAACGACCTCAGCGTCTTGCTCACTTGATAGCGAATCACTGTCACTAGCCAAGTCGCCTTCATCGCCGCGACATAGTTCCTGCACATTTGTTTTTTTTTCAAAATTAGTTGTTTATACGGGCCAAAAAAACACTAGTTTTAGACAAAGAATGCTCGACGCAAAATTTTGTATCGGTCTTAAACAACACTATTGGACCATGAATGCTCAATACAAAATTTTGGATCCGCCGCATTTTACTCTAATTTGCATGCTGAATTTAATCACGATGTACTGTTTTGTTAGTAAAAACAATACACACACACACTAAAATCAGTTACATTAATTTAACTAGTATGAAAACATGTGTCACTACACTAATGTGTACGTTATATCAAAATATGGTAAAAATTCACCAACCGTTTCGACCACAATGCTCCCACCATCCGTCTGGTTCACGTCTTCTGATCCTGACGATGAAGTCACGATTGTCGTTTTCTGTTTTTTGCCGGCATTTTTCGCCAATTCTACTGGACGTCGATTCTACAATAAACATGTGCTTGTGCTTCGATTTGGGTTTGCACAGCAATAGTGTTTACAAAAATAGAAATTTCTTTAGAAGGCTAGGCTCGCGACCCAGGAAATCCTCAGGAAATCTCCGGCCCGGCCTGATCGACAATATCAAAAATCCCGTCCCCGGACGCATAGTTTCCAATCTCTAATTCGAAGCAAGATAGAAATCAAGAGCGAATATAATGCCCACGCAAAAGAAAAGAGAGAAAATCGAACCTTATTTTTTGCCTGCGAACGCGACACCCCTTTTGGTTTTCTTGGTTTTCGTTTTCGTGAGTGCAGATACTTCGCCCGCTCTTCACCGAGTTCTTCGAGTGTCTGTAATTTTCGGTTAAATAACCGAAATATATCTGATTTCTGCTACCAAGCAACGCTTTTCGAAAAATTCTCCACATAAGAATTGAATGATATCACAAACTTTAAACAAACCTGGCTCACAGCGTCACTGACTGGGACATGATTTTCTGGTTTGGCTGTCTTCCGCTTTTCTTTCACTTTTCTGCCGACATTGGCCCGCTCGTCTTGTCGATCCTGAAAACGACACATAAATTTTTTTATCACTGAGCAAATAAAAACCCATAAATAAAACGAACGGAAAAAAAATCACAAAATTGGCCAAAGAGCGAGAAGGAACTCACCACTGAATTCTCTCCCGCCGTCACCACCAATTCTGGTGTCACGCCACTTTTGGTTGTCGTCGTTTTGCCGGCATTTTTTCCTTTGTCTCGTCGTCGATTCTAAAACAAAAAAAACCACTGATATTATGCTACTAGTCGGCGGACATAAAATTAAAAAAATCTAATCTAATCCAATCTAAATCTGAGCCAAAAATTCGGGCCGGGCCGCAGATTTGGGGGTTAGAGCCGGGCCGGTTTGGCCGGCCCGGCCCGGCCCGAGCCCCCCCCCAAATCTCCGGCCAGGCCCGACCCGAACTCCCAAATCTCCGGCCCGGCCCGGCCCGAACCTCCAAATCTCCGGCCCGGCCCGGCCCGATTTTTTTGGCTCAGATTTTAACCCAATTTTTGTCATAATTTTTGCGCTTTTTGAATCTTGAAAATAAATTGTTTTCAATGGTGTGGCTGGGGGTGCCCCCTTAGGTACATCCTGGTACAGACAGTAGATAGGTAGCCACCCCCGGCTGGTACAGTAGGTTGCTATTTTTGGCTCAAATCGATATAGGCGATATTTTCACTCCAAATAGGCGAAAAATCGCGCGCTGCGCGCGAAATTGGCGTTTTAGAGCACATATTCATCAAAATTTAGACATAAAAATTTTGTTCCCCCCCCATAGCTCGGCCGGTACAGCAGGTAGGTTGATTGTAGGCCTTTCTGGTGGTACAGTCGGTTGACTGCACGCCTGGGTAGCCACACCACTGATTGTTTTCCATGAAAAAGTCGTCAGATAGACAATACTGATCAGGTGAGGACTCTGAGGGGGGAAAACTACCGCGCCGGCGAGGGGGACCCGGGGGTCGGATAAACATCACTTTTGGGGCACTCAGGGGGGATACCTACTGTACCGGGGTGATGGGGGGATACCTACTGTACCATGCCAACATCGGGGGGAACTACTGTACCAGGCGAGGGGGATACTACTCTGCTGGGCGCTACCCCCCAAACCCCCCCCCCCACCTCCACACATACTGATCACTTACTTGCCGAATCCGTCAGAAATTTTAGTATTTTTTTGGCAAAAAATCCCTAATTTTTCAGTAAAATAAGTCACTTCAGAAGCTTCGGGCAAGGGGTGCCCGGCCCGGCCCGACCCGACCCTCCAAATCTCCAGCCAAATCCGGCCCGGCCCGATTGCGACCTCTGCTACTGTACTGGGGGGGGGGTGGGGGCTACTCTAATCTAATCTAAATTTGCGCAAAAAATTCGGGCCGGGCCGAAGATTGGAGGTTCGAGCCGGGCAGCCCCGGCGCGAGGTCGGGCCGGCCCGGTTGCGACCTCTGCTACTGTACTGGGGGGGGGGTGCGGGGGGGCTAATCTAATCTAATCTAAATCTGAAAAAGGACTCTACCCGCGGGGGGGGCTCTATATAAGCTTTTGCGGTACCTTATAACCATGAATTTATGGTTTCATTTCATAGACAAAAAAGGGTCTTTCTCAGAGGTCACAATCGGGCCGGGCCGGAGATTAGGAGGGTGAGGCCGGGGCGGGACGGGCACCCCGGCCCGAAGCTGCTGAAGCGACTTATTTTACTGAAAAGGTAGGTACTGAAAAGGTAGATTTCCGAGCTCACAATTACCAGCCTCTAACTTTCCACCCCACAAAACAAAATTGCACCAAACCTTTTCAGCTTTCTTCTTATTACGACGTTTATCAGCTGCGCTTGTTAACGGACGGCCCTTGTTTTTTGTCATAGCTGTCAATTGTTGTCAATATCGATGTTGTTGTTGTTGTTTTTAAAATGTCAATATCGATGCTGTTGTTGTTGTTTTTAAAATTGGCTGAATTCGCCGCTATTGCTGTTATTGTGATAATAGAAATTCACAATCTGAAATTGGTTTTTGGTTCGGGCCGGGCCTGACTGTGCCGGGCCGGGCATTAGCCACCTCCGGCCGGCCCGGGCAGGGCCAGAAATTTGGGATGCGGAGGTCGCAAACAAAGGGCCGAACCGCGATTTTCGGCTTTTGGTTCAGGCCGGGCCTTACTGCGGCCAGGCCGGGCCAGAGATTTCGGGGTTAGCGCCGAGCCGAGTCGGCCAAACCAGACCCGATTGCGACCTCTGCAACGATGATTCTTCTGAAGAATGAAACATCAAGCTTAGGTTTCCATGCTAACGCTTTGCTTAGCTTTTCGTATGCCGAAGCATTCCTGATGAATTGACGAACGAATCAAAAAAAAATAAAACAAAGAAAGCACGCAAAAAGAGACGCGCACACGCACGCGCCAACAACAGCCAATCAGCAGCCAACACCGCCATGACGTCATGCAGCCAATCAGAAAGCAGAACTGCTGAAACACATTATCACCGATTTCTCGCCATAGAAGCGATGTTTCAAAAAATGATTCTTTTGTACCGCTTGCCCTGAACGAGATCTATCGATTGATATGCAGATTTCCCCATTTCATTCAATTCCGTAGGAGGACTGAACTTAAAACAAAACTGCACCATTTTTTGGGAACGCGGACATCACGATTTCTCGGGTGTCTGGAAAACCACTTTCTGCTGCACCGATCGAGCTGATTTTTTCAGCGTTTTGTGTCGGCGGGTATACGACATTACCGCAATAATAAAATTGGCAAAAGCCCAACACACGCGCTCACGCCAGCACCCCCGATTTTAACACTACAGGTATAGCAAAATTTCCGATAATCTGACCTGCTGATGTTTCATTCTGCGTTGCGAATTTTTTTTCCCCACACAAACACTATTGAATACGTAAGCTATCTTGTGAATATGTCGCCAATAAGCTAATGCCACGATGTCTTCTTTGTTTTGCTGTTGCCTAATTCCGGTGCTATACTGACGTATAGACCCTGATTTCTAGCGCTCACTCAGGGCTGCTTGAGTTGACCACAATTAGCCGAAATTACGAGCGAGACTTACAAGCTCAGTGCCGTGTATTTGACGATGAGCTCTTCATAAGCTAATGGTATTTGCACACTTTTTTGTCAAGCGTGACCTTCACTTACTGTCGCTGACATGCCACCATTGGGCCCAATACTCGATGGCCACTCTGGTGACCGGTCCGATGTCTTCTGCGACGGCGACGTCAAATTCGCGTGTCGAGCCACTCGGGAAATTCGAGCCGAGCTCGATCGCACGCGAGCGTCGCCCGTTGGTGCCGAAAATGCCGATTTTGACCCGACCGGTGGTGCCGTCGTCGGGCGTCGTACGCACTGCCACCCGGTACTCTGCAGCAAATGAACCAAAACTTGTCATCATCATCAGACCGCTGTTTGTCACTAATTGGGTTGGACGATTGATTGCAAGTGAACTGCTTTGATTGAATTCATGAGGTGAGAATGAGTGAGCGCACTTTGTACCGCGTCCGTGTCATCGATGGTGAACAGCAGGAGCGCAGCGATTACGACCATGTTGTGAATGGATGACGTCATGATGACGGTGTGATTGGAAGTCGACGGTTGTGTTGGAAGGCGATGGTGTTGAGATGATAAAGTCGTCGAGTTTGTGGAAGAATGAAATATGATGCAAGATGGCGACCTTTTATACCATCAGTGTTTGTAAGGGGTGATGCACTGCAATTCGTCAGATATTGGTAATGAGCCGTGGTAAATACATTGTGCAAATTGATTTCACGTTGGTCAAATACATGGCGCCAAGTCCGCAAAGTGCAGTCCAAACAAAGTTTGATGAGAAACTTGGCCGCCATCCGGGAATGCGAGTAATCGTCACTATTCGATGAAGTCGTACTCGCTACAGTCATGTATATTTACAAGATTGTATTGTTACTTTGCAGACATCGTCCACCGATTGGCAGCAACTGCCCGTGCCCGGTGGTCATTCGGCTGCAGTGAAGAATGTGGCCTGGGATCCGACTGGTTCGTACCTGTTGTCGTGCTCGATGGATCAAACAACGCGATTGTGGGCGCCGATTCGAACAGACAAGGCAGACGTATGTGAAAGTTTGGCATCAAAACGGATGTTGAAAAGTTTCGCTTTGTCCAATCTGCCGTCTTGATCACTTGAAGAAAATCCACCACAGAATGGTCAGGTCAGTGAAGTCAACCGCTGATTGCGGAACGAAGTACCGTTCACACATATTCACTATACGTAGTTTTTCAGTATTTGGATCGCTGCGTAAAGTGTGCATTAAGAAGTGACACGAGCCAATTTCAGGGCATCGGTACATGCATCTACGAGCTGTGTCGTCCGCAAGTGCACGGTCACGATCTGCAATGTGTGACTGCAGTCAACAGTCGGTGTTTTGTGTCCGGCGCCGAAGAGAAACTGTTGCGAGCATTCATCATGCCGAAATCGTTCGTTGACTGCGCCACGTCGCTGTGCACCACTGCATTTTGCGACGTTGGTTGATGAGTATAGTAACATCACGCCAACACGAGCTCGATTTCGGAGGTGGCAGATTAGTGAAACATTCATACGTGGCTGCTGATTTGGAAACTGTTACACGCTGTAGAATACAACGTGGAGCATGAGGATTTTCTCTTTCTATTCATGTTGCAAGCACGCCACCTCCGAAATCGGGCTCGTGATGCCGTTGTTTGCCTTTACTTGCTGATTGTTTGCTCGTTAAAAAATCAGAGCATATTTTACGTGCGTGACCTTAAAACCAGCAGCTCCGTGCTATTTTGGTGGTCACTCGGCCTTTATGGTGCATTTACACTGACGATGACCTGGTACACCACCGCGGCAATGTTTTTTTTATTTCAAGGTCGGTTAGCAGCATTTGCTTTAGTAGCAAATTCCTGAAGTTAGTTTGTGTGTTTGTCTTGTTTTCTGCCCTTATTTGTCAAGTATCATCTCATCTGGCGATAACAGTTATAACACCCGCAGTAGGTGAAAACAGGACGAACCTAAATCACGCTGCATAATTTTTCCCATATTTCAGTCACTGAATCTCAACAACGTCCCTCTATCTGCCGTCGGTGCGAGCCTGCCTTCGCTCGGCTTGTCCAACAAAGCCGTTGCTGAAAGTTCAGATGATCCCAGTCATTATTTCGAGTCGAAAACCTACAATCGTAAGTGGATAAACTTTCATTGCTCAATTTTTGTCCATAAGTGCTACATTCTGTCATACGAATTTTCAGACTCCCCGATCGAGGAAGACTTGTCGCAGAACACTCTCTGGCCGGAAGTGCACAAGCTTTATGGTCATGGTTTCGAAATATTCAGTGTGGCGTGCAATAATGCTGGCACGGTGCTGGCATCGGCTTGCAAGGTCAGGTACCGGTCTGATATGTGATAGGACAGTAGGCGCGTTCTTTGCAGCTTTCAAAGCTAGGTCGCGTCCCAACGTGGTTATTTTTCATGCGATTAGGGTTTATTGTAAATATGTGGCAAGCGACAGATTTGATAGGCTTTCAAAAAACTACTTTCATGCTGGTCGAATTTAAAGTTGTTAAAAAATCTCAAGCAAGATATCAATACCGAATTAGTATCACCAGCAAAGCACATGCGGTCCGTTTTGTTTCACACACATATCATGTCACATGCCCAAGCATGAAGTCAAAAAACACCAATTTCTTCCACTTTCATTCCATTGTTGCAGGCCAGTCAATCTGAGCACGCATCCATTATCCTCTGGTCCACCGATGTTTCATGTGTCAGTGATTGTTGGCAACAACGTGCAGCATTGCGTGCGCACACACTCACATGCACGGCCATTCGATTCGCGCATAATGACAGATACTTGTTGACGGTGTCCAGGGACAGGAGTTGGGCGGTGCACAAATGTGACCCTCAAGGCGGTGCGTCATGGTTGCGTTTGAATCGTTTATTTTCGATCCCGAGTTTACCTCGCGGGTTAGATTCGTCCTTTTCTCGACATGCTCATTCCACTGTCTGTGGTGCGTCCAACCGAATGTTTCATCCGACTTGCAGCCTTTTCCTGGACCCTGTGTGCTCAATCGACCAAGGGTGACGGTGGTCACACACGCATCATTTGGGATTGTGCCTGGGCGCCCGACGATCGTGCTTTCTTCACGGTGTCACGTGATAAAAAGGTATAAAATATATTGCATTAACATAAAAACATTTTTTCATCCTCATCGTGCAATTGTGTGCTTGCAGTGCATCGCTTGGTCTGTCGACGAGCAAAACAACGTGATTGTTGTCAAGCACATCCATTCTGCTTCATTGCTTGATTCAGCCACGGCCTGTGACACTGCTCCTTCCATCGTAAATGGCAGGTGTGCGCTGTTCTGTTCATTTTTTTGAGTTGTGCATCTAGACAGAAAATGTGAGTTTCAGCACACTACTGGCAATCGGCCTCGAATGCGGCGATATCCATGTGTTTTATTGGTGTGCAACATCCGGCTTCTCAACCAGTCTGTCCGTGATCAACGCACATTCATTTATAATTCATCGAGTACGATTCAGGCCGGTGATTGGTCAATGGCCAAGCGACTGCGACGATCAGCCAATCAGCGATGAGCGTGCTGTGTTCTCATTGGCCAGTTGTGGTGACGATCATTTGGTGGCGGTGTGGACTATAGACACCGCCATGTTGAGTACGTTCGATCAAGAACTGTGATAGTGTTTGCAAGTTGTTATGTACTGTTGTCAAGTTGTTGTGTTGATGTTATGAAGCGATCAGAATGAATATTCAGCCAACATCGTCTTCGTTTTTGTTCGTTTTATCCGGGTCTGTGAACGAATGTGGTCAAACTTCCTTCAGTCACACGGTGTGCATAATGATCTCAGCATTGCCCTGCCCCAGACCGTTGTCCTCTCCCTTGCCGCGCCCGTGTCTGCGTGATGTTTCATCCAACAATGCATTATCGTCTGTTTCAATCTTTGCTTCGTGTTGTTCAATGCCGTGTTCAACGAGTTCCTGTCTGGCACTGGGCACGTGCAGCCATTTGTCATTGTTCGTGCTTGTTGTCGGCATCATGCTCAGAAACAAGATGCATTTGTGCGCCACACGCAGCTGCCAGATTTGCACCGGGAACCACAACAACCACATGCCGAACACCAACCACGCCGCTGTGATCAGCAGTCCTGTGAAACATTGGTGTTGGTAGAGAACATGCCATGTTTTGGTGTCACTGAGATTGGCATGAAAACTCATGATCCGATCCGATCTGCCTTTTGCTCACAAAATTTTCTTTTGTGATCTACACTGGTCAAGGGTTAGTGACAATACTAAATCGCGACGTATTCTCAACAAACGCAAAAAGTCTCCCCAACGGTTGGAGTCGCAACTGTGATTGGGCCACCTGAATGTGCACAGCGGGCATCACTAGTGCGTCGGTAAAAAAATTTTTGAGATCGCTAAATGGTATCGAAAACGTTGCACCGGTGTTGTCTTAGTAAGTGAATGAAACCATGGTCAACTTACTTCCACTGGAATGTACGAATCGATCGATCTCGGTCTCTGGGAACATAGCATCTGTCGCTGAAACATTATCGATCGCCAGCCACACCGTGAAACTGAAGCTGAGCATGGATGACAGCACGAGAACGCACAGCTGCAAAAGATTTCATCAAAACTTCTCTTGTTTGTTGGTGATCGGGTTGGTTCCGCATTGGTCACTTTTATGATACGATCACACCTCCACGTAGTGAACAGAATGGGAATGAAGTTCACCACAGAATATTCACCAGCAGTACATAGGGGCGTTGCAGCAGTAGGTTGTATAGTCCAGCCACCAGCTCATGAGACGACTTTTTTTAAAGCTTGCCTGGCCAGATTAAAAAATGCACCGGTTACACGGGTTTTCGCAAACAAAAGAAAGAGATCGGGATGAGAGACATGATGACAACTTCCAGCTGGCTGACCTCAATTTGCTGCGTGCTTACGCGAACAGCAGCGTTGTTCAACACACAAATGTTTTGGGAGTCAAAAGGGAATTTACGCACCGAGGGGGAGAGCGTGTTTTTAAAAAATACATGCGTTTCTCTTTCTTTCATTTCCGAAATACGTGGAACCGGAACATTGTTGGATCCGCACAAAACCAATTTCAAAAAAAATGTCGTCTCATGAGTTCGTGGCTGGACTATATGTATGTATATATTTGGTCAAATTTGTTTCATCTGGCAAGATTTATTCACTATGTCGAGCGCCCTTTCGGTACTTAAGACCCTCTTCAGGACGAAAAGGTGTTCACTATACTAGGTACGCTGTGTAGATCTATTCACTGTGTGGAGGTTTATAACACATGGAAATTCGGGGACTGACGGCTTGTTCGTTACGCGGAGGGATTCACATACAGAGGTTCACTATGTGGCAATAGTTTTTTTCGAAATTGCCACTAAGTTTTCTTGCTTTCCGAGCTGGTTTAAAGTTGTTCGTTGATATGAAACTAGTGATATGCTTGATATCATTCCTGCCATACAAACAAGTCGAGCCACCCAGACGGATCCGAATCCGCCATCAGGCTGTGCTAAAAAAACTTGATCGCTCCAAACAAAGTGCCAACCAAGTAGATCAGCGCCACTTTTAGACACGTGATTTTCCTTCGTGATACGCCGACAAACAGCAGAAAGCTGAGCGGCAGATAGGACAAATTCTTGACGGACAGCAGTGTTGTGAGCCAGGTGGTGCCCGTGTTGGACAGACGAACGCCTAGCAAATCGGCAGCCCCATACAGACCCACCAGTAGGTCCAATGCACCCATCATCACCGTCGCTTCCTGCAACACACATTTTTGTACACTTTTTGCTCCGCACTTCAATTTGGACTTTTATTGGTTCCAATCGTTTTGCTCACCCATTTCTTGTCGAATGGTTTATGCTTCAAAATTTCACAAAATTCCTCGATGGCCTCTATTCGGGGACCCCTTTTTCTCACCGTGATGTAGATCATGTCACAGCAGCACTTGTAGTCGCGTTTCAAATCCTTCTCCGCCTGAGGGGTCACGTTCACCATTTTCTCGTGGCTCGTTGATTTTTCGCCGATCAGATCAGTTATAGCCATTTTCCTCGATGAAATCTTGACAAATAGACCTCACCAATGCACCTGAACTTGCGATCTGAAACCGCGACGTAGTTTTTAACAAAAAAGTTGTTCGAAACTACAGAAAATCGGACACATATAATCTCAAGTGATTCTTTGATACTGTACGTATCGTGTAACACAAGAAGACAAGCCAGTTTAAAAACGCTGCTTTTGATACAGCGTCTACAAAGTGTCCCACTAATACCAGTTTATAGCGATTTAGCTTGAGATATGTACTACAGTACATCGGTACGTTATACCTTCACACTGCTTATGCAACCACACAGCTGAGGTTTCCAGTGTTTGCATTTCAGGTATATTTCAAGTGTCAGGAGGTCCAACCCATTTTCCCGCCCCATTCCTTGTATTGTGAATTTATAGCAAGAAATTTTGATGGAAAGTCGTTTTTTGTTTTGACATTTTCAATGGGAATACACGTGCCCAGAAAACATGCAGGTTACTGCGCATATATGTACATAGGTACTTGAAAGTATACATGTATAGACTAGGACATTTTTATGTAACGTGTCCATTTCATAAGTACAGAAATGTTGCGGGTTAGTTTTTCAAATATAACGCCCTATTATCACAAGAAACGCCCAAAAAAGGGCGTGCGCTTGTAGGTATATTTATACTTCCTTATTGACCTATCGCACAACCCTAATCTCACATCACTGATTTGAGGGTTTCTTAATCCGTGTTGTTTGTAGAACCTTTGTCACACCACACCGCTATCACTAAAACACATAAAATGGGCCATAAACCGAACTTTGTTCGATTAAGCGCCACCCAGATACATAACGAGCACCGGTAAAGTGTTCCCGTGAACGTCATTTGGAAGCAAAGTTTCGCTGGTGTGCTGAATGATCATCTTGGGTGCAGTGCCCCGATGTCTTATCATAATATGGTTAACGTTAAGTGGTAGACCCGGAAACTAATGAAAACCAAAATGTGTCGGAGAGAAAACACCAGTGATAAGTCGGTTACATGAGGGTGGCACTGCACCCCCACGCACAGTCAATCTGCTAAAACCAAACTTGGTGACCGTTCAGTTCCGGTTAGTTCCTAACTCAAACGAGTTCCTACATACAGACAGAAACGTTAAAGTGCAACCGCTCATTTGTGGCATAAACATGCTGCAATAATGACCAGAATGAAGATCGATGGGTGACATGGACTTGGCAGCCTGACAAGCAAGACGACCGAACCGAACCGAACTGGACCGATCGTCCAGTTTGCACTGCCCGACCGACGTCGTCGTCAGCAGACACCCGGTGACTGGCGGCGGGCGGCAATGTCGCTTTGAAATCAGCATTTTTCGAATTTTGTGTTCACACTTCTGCTTATGAAACACAAAGTGCTAATTTTGACGTATACGGTTTGTCGTTTGCGTGATGATTGCTCAATTATCGAGATTTATTAAAACGTGTGTGATACTGGGTCATGTGCTGGGCTGCGGTAAGTGCACATGGAATGCGGCTTAGCGAGCAGAGCTCTGTGGGATGAGCTGGTACACATATACATACTACATATGTCATACGAAACTTGCAGCCCATCCATTGGCGGTTCGAGCCTCGCCCTGGCAGGACGCAGCTGACCAACTGTATGCATCACTTGATGAGACAATAGCACCATGTGATGATTTTTACAGGTCAAGCACCTTTTGCGCCCACGGTTGTATTGAAGCACACGGCAATCTTTAACTGTTGCGTATTTCCAGATTTGCATGCGGCGGTTTTATTCACAAGAATCCTCTCCAACCTGGTGACCAGCTACTATCGCCGATTGTGCTCGCACAGCGACGAGTGCTGCGCGCGATTATTGAACGAATCAATTGGATATCGGTATACTATGAAAAAATACAACAAAAGATAATAATTTCTGACATGGCGCAAATTGTGAAATAAGATTATGCTTTTTGTTTAGCCCCTCGACACCACAACGAGCAAGTTCACAGTCACAACCAGTCGTGCGATGCGACAGGCCCAGATCTACTACAAAACGTGCCTCGCAGATGGCGACAGACGTGGGGCACAGAGCAGACAGGATGTCCGGAGTTTGTATGACTTGATCGAAAGGGACTATCAGGTCACAGTGTACTTTTAGCTTCAGTTATTTTTTGTTATTTATTCTATGCTACTTATTGCTTTCTTCATTCTCCATTAAAACACAGCAGATAACAATTTTCCAGGGGTGGCCAATTCTCGACCAAGACTCGCCCCAACATCTGACCAAAGATCTGGGTTTTCTGCTGGGTCGTTTGCTGGGCACGTTGTCCAGAAGTTCACTCATCGAGCTGCAAGTCACACCGAATTACATGGACGAACCGAGTCATGTTCTGTTGACGTTGATTCCAGAAATACAACACATTGGCAATCCGAATGATTTGAATGCCACAAAGGAGTCCATACAGAAAATGGTCGCCTTGTTCAAGCAGGTTACACGTCTGTCACAAATAACATTTTTATTGATGTGGTCATGATGAGGGGTTGGCAGTGTCAATAAACTCAAAACCATAATTCTAAGTGCTTCAATAAGGTACAATAAACTCAGGCAATCGTTGCCCGTAGTACCAAAAACGGTGATCGTACGATCCACCTGTGATCTGGTCTTGGCCACGCACGCGACATTTTCACCAGCGATATTTTGGAGATTTATGTATTGTTGCGACCACTTTAGCCAGCTTTTTTACCAGGCTGATCGAAATTACTGGCATCATTAAATGTGAAATATTGATCTGTCAAAAAGTCACATGATTGAGGCAAGACCTATGGCCGATCACCGTGTTTGACATCGGTCTATCTTCCATATAGGTCATCCCGAGCACTGGTTCGAACCAGACCATTGTTGACATGGACGCGAACACGATCGCACAAATGGACAAAATGGTCTACGAACAAAGTCAGAAGGCACTTTGGACATTCGACCCTTCAGGCCCATTTCCCTACCATCCCTTCAACCTGAGCACTGCCACCGCCAGATGGCCCAAAATCCATTGGCGTCAGTTCTTCAAAGGCTTGGCGCAGGACAATCTCAACGAAACGGCCATCACCGACAAAAGTGTGTTTTCGATCGCATATCCCGATTATATCGATTGGCTGAATCGGGCCATCACCGATGACTGGGCTCCGTTCCACAATGCCAGAGACATGCACAACTACCTCGTATGGACGTTGGTGCGCGCCCAGGCACGTCAACTCCCGACTTATACAAGGACCTACCACCCGGTCTCAGACAATGACCGATACAGGAACTTGGTGGACTCATCGAGTCAGGAACTGAAGTGCGCCGAGCATCTGATGGACAACATGCCGTTTGTGGCTGCAAGGCTTTATGTGGACACACTAGGTACACACACTTTGTGGATTTTGTGTCTTCATGGCTGTTCTGTCCGGTATCAAACTTAATCGGATCGATCCGAATGGAGTCTAAGGCTTTTTGGGGTTAATGGCTGCCACCGATTTCGATGAGTTGTTTCTGAGTTTTCGGAGACCATCATTCTGTGGTATACCAGTAGTAATGGTCGAAAAGTTCTTCTAGACTTGGAGAAATTACATTACCAAGGCAAGTCTGATGCAGTTACAATGCGATCAAGTTTCATGCTGCTTTTCATTCACTAAATTTATATCCATAAAGTCGCTCATGGGCATAGTAACAGATACAGAACTATTGCAACCAAAAAAAACTTAGTTGCCTGTTAACAGACAGCACAACGCACGCAAACAAGACGATGACCCGGATGGTGCATGATATTGCAAGGGCATTCCGAAACGCGACCCTGGGATTGGAATGGATGAGTGAAAAGTCGAAAACGGCGGCGATGCTCAAAGCTACCGAAATGGTTGGCCACATGGTTGATCGCTTTCTTGTCAATACTGGTTTTCGGTACATTACATGAATTTCGGTGTAATTGAAGACTTGGTAACCTCAACTAGCCACGTGCAGGTTCACAACCTCGGTTATCCATCGTGGATTCTAGACGATGAAACATTAGATGCCAAACATATAGCACTGAATCTGACCCACTCCGATGATTACTACACGGCGACGACCAAAGTGCTCAGATTCAATATTTGGGCCAATCTTCAACAATTGAATGCTAAAGTAACGGATCGGAGCGATTTTGCTGATTCGCCTGCTTACGTCAATGCCTGGTACCAGGAAAGGTCAGTGTTCTGAAAGAGGAAAGTTATATGATTCGACATTTGGACGTCATCATAATGTCCAGGGATAATATCTGTCCCCAAATCGCTACCATAAATGAGCATGATGACAATAAGGGCTGAGATTTACTGACGTCACCCAATTTCTTTCGACCAATGTGAAAGCCGTTTATTAGCCGTCTGAGGAAAGTGTTTGCACTGGTCAATTGGTGGCATCTCGAAAAATTCATACGAGGTCACGTGACCAAAGTCGATCCGTTCTGATCACCAAACCGTTTCCATTGCTGCAGATACAATTCACTGACGGTGCCCATATCGCTGTATCAACGTCCCTTCTTTGATGTCAACTACCCGGCAGCATTGCGATTCGGTCAACTCGGCTCGTTGATTGGTCACGAACTCACACATGGATTCGACTCAAGGGGCATTTATTGGGACAATGACGGGTCATATATCGAGGGTTGGTGATATGACGATGCCTTGTACGTGTGCACAAACAGAGATAGACGAATTCGTCTGTCCATTTGGTTCACGTCACCATCTGGTGCCTTCAGAATGACGATGATCTAGTGCACCGTCCGTTTTGCGAGAGCAGGTCGAAAATGTTCGACCACAAACCATATTTGTTGTCCGATTCCGATGCACTTTTTCCGGAATAGAGCCCTGGGGCTCTGACGGAAAACTCAGGTGCTCCATTATATTTGTAAATTTTGCGGTGACCAATAAGTGACCCACTTATTTCAGACAGCTGGTTGGACAATTCGAGCTATGCCGGTTTCATGCACATGCAGGACTGTATTGCGAACGAGTACAGTCGATTCTGTATAAAAGCGTCCATGTGTGTCGACGGAAATCGAACTGCTACTGAGAATCTGGCTGACAACGGAGGTCTGTAAAACTTTTGACAGAGTTGTGTGAATATTTGCCTTTGACGATTATGTCACGTGATCGAGGGGCAACAAATTTGGAGTCAAATTTGCCAGACGCGTTCGCACTGACGAGCCCTGGCGCCTCGGTCTGTCCGCGAAAGCAGGGCGAAACAGACCAACACTACTGCACTCAGTACAATGACACCAAAAAGCAGCGACAGAATGGAACAAGCAACTACTCTTGCTATACAGAGCATATCAGACATGCAAGTGCATCCTGATTTTCAGGTTTGTCCATTGCCTACCGCGCTTATCAGATGTCCAAACACGGTGGCGACGTGCACACACTTCCATACCCGATGTCCAAGTACAGCATGGATCAGATATTTTTCATTAGTTTCGCGCAACTTTGGTGCTCGGTTGAGTCCGAGAAGTATCTAAGCTGGCAGCTAGCTTCTGATGTGCATTCACCGGCCCGGTTTAGGGTCAGGGGAAGTGTACAGAACATGAAACAGTTCGGTCAAACGTTTGGCTGTGCAAAAAAGCATGACCACGCTTGTCCGGTCTGGTGATAGGATGATGTTGGATGTTTCATAGCCTTGTTCTTTACTAATCTCTTTCATGTTCTTTTTGGACCGCCAATGCTTAGAACTGTGTTCTCTGATGATCGCAACTGCCTGTTTTGCAAAATTCCGTTTGCTATTTCGTCCACTGATGTACGTATTGTATTTTTGTCCAGAAGCTACATAAAACAGCGTCATGAAATTATTTTGAAGATGCACTAATCGTTGGTGTGGATATGTGGTAAGTATGCATACATAAAATGTGTGGGCGTGCTGAAACCATGTCTTGTCAGCAGTCAACTCCCACGTGCAATGTACATAACTCATTTCATCCGGCAGTTCTCATGATTTTCAGGTAAGTTCTATCGACAGTATGTTTGTACAACGTCGTCTCGTCTGCACAGCACAGCACACCCAATAAAAAGAACCGACCAACGTATTTTTACATACCCAGGTTTTGGATCAAAATTAATTTCACTGGGCATTTATTTGTGAAAGAACACAAAGCAAGTGCTAAGTGCAAGACACATCAGCAAGATGATGTTTGGGTACCTTTTTGTCTGCACAAGACACAACCAGCCAAATTAAACCGACCGTTGATACAGACACTGACAGTTATAGGCCGCTCTCTGACAAAAGCAAAAAGTTCACAACACACTTTTTGCTTTTGTCAGAGAGCAAAAAAGCAAAAAGCAAAAAGTTGTGCAGCGCGCACAAGCAGCAAACATTAGCGTGTTCCAGACCTGTGTAATTTTTGATTTTCGGGTTTGTGCAGCCTGGTTTTGGGCGTAAAAGTCATGATGACTTTTTTCTTTTTTTTCAAGTTTTTGCTTTTTGCTTTTGCTCTCTGACGAAAGCAAAAAGCAAAAAGTTAACTTTTTGCTTTTGCTCTCTGACAAAAGCAAAAAGCAAAAAGCGAAAAGTGTGTGGTAAACTTTTTGCTTTTGTCAAATGGTTGATCCACAACCGCGGTGTCCACTACTCGATAAGCGAAAAAACCAACTTTTGGCTGACGCCACAAACGAAGCATTGCAGGATACAGGTTGGGTACGCGTCCGGGATGTTTGAATACGTTTCAGTCGGCGCACAGGTTTGGTTCAAAACAGCCAACAAGAGTTTCGTGCTGGCATTCGAGATGCCACCCAAACTTCAGGTCGATCTGGTCTCTGCCACGTCCAACGCACCGGGATGACGATCTCGTATTGCAACGAGACGACATCGAGTCGGTACTTTGTGCTACCAATCAGCGATATGCTTCTACCATGACTTTTGTTTTCCCGATAGATTGTTGATTTTCCGTTTTGTGTCCGGGTGATAAATTTTCCCCTTCGCAAATCAGGCAACGCCACTTTCCAAATAATAAACTTGTGCTTCAATCATCTTGCTTGGTCAGGGAGTATTTTGTTTTGCGGTTTTAAGTTTGAACATTGCTATACATTTTTGCTTTGTGTCCTTGACCTAATAAATTGCATGGCAGCTCAATTGACAGTCAATCACAAGATGGCATTTTGCTGCCGTGTATGCGAAGCGCTATTTGTCCAGTAGTCATTCGACAGATTGCGCAGCTGTCGAAATGGACATGTCCTTTATTTGCATTATGTCATGGTGAAATTACAATATTGCAAAAGTGACCAAATAATAGCAAGCACCACGGAGGAGAAGCCGTGAAATCGAAACTTTTGATAGAGAGTATCGAGTATCAAATCAAACATTGGGATTTGACTGGAATGGATTTTTAGCGTAATGGCATTGCACGGTGGCATATCAGCAAAGTGACATATTATGTAAATTGAAAATTACGATTTCGATTATAAAACTGCTATAAATTCAAAACGAACAACCTTACCGTAAGATAATAATCAACGTGAATTACACAATC
The DNA here is from genome assembly GCA_030248065.1 of Rhynchonema sp. JSB1_4. Taxonomy (NCBI): domain Eukaryota; kingdom Metazoa; phylum Nematoda; class Chromadorea; order Monhysterida; family Xyalidae; genus Rhynchonema; species Rhynchonema sp. JSB1_4. Next base: position 18,031 of record JASAMV010003500.1, read on the forward strand.
ACCAAAAGTTTAAAAAAACATACGAATTAAGCATAAATTACTGAAAGTACCCAATCGGATCTTCGGCTGTTTTTGACTCCTGATATGCACTCAGGTCAAGCTCGCCATTCAACTGACGCCACACTCGCAGATGCACGTGTTCACCGGTGGATTCGTCAACCAGAACCTGAATCATCAATGTGAATCACGGTAATGGTTCATGACTGTTCGAGCTGTAAACAAGAACACATGCAACGTGGCATTACTTCCTGCTGTCGTAATTTGTTATCATATAGTAAATTTCTAATTTCGTTGCCTCATGCATTCTTACAGACGCAGGGAAACTCCGATTCGAAGTCGAAGCAGGCAACAAGCTCAACACACAGTCAACAAGCCACGCAGCTGGCTCGTGTGCGTTTCGAATGTTTCAGTCACACAAGCTGTGTGTGTCAGTTACGTGGCTTGTTCGCTGTGTGTTGAGCTTGTTGCCTGCTTTGACTTCGAACGGGAGTTTCCCTGCGTCTGTAACAATGCATGAGGCAACGAAATTAGAAATTTACTATACCCATTCGCAACACTGTGTGCATGACCCAAAACGTGGCAGGTTCGACGTTCGAGTTTCAGAACTTATATTGAAACTGAGTCACAAGCTTAAAAAACTTGAAACTCACTTTGATGAAAAAGTTGGTGCCGGCGACGACCTGGGTCGAAACGGACACCGGCTTGAACACAGAGTATTGTTTGTTGGTCTTCGCCTCCAGAACGGGCTTCATCTGAAAACGAAAGCAAGAACATGAGCTGTGAGTTTGTAAGTTGCGACTGGGTTTTGGGTCTTAACTGGGTAGAATCTTGTTGTTTTGAGCTAATAATCGGTTAATCTGTGCGCCAATTGAAATGTAGTCAAAAGTATACCACGAAACCCAACTGGAGTCCTGCGGTCATCGGTGAACTGCCATCATTCAATTTTCATTCCTAACTGAATATGAGCTCTTGAATTCTTCAGGCAGTCCATATTTGAGCTCGCCCTCAACGGTATAGTTTGTGCTTCGACTCAGACCTATCAGGCTAAGTCTTTTATGGTAGAAAGCCCGAGTGGATGCCCTAACCCAAGTCTGAGGGCGAGCTAGACCAGCACCCCATCAACGACACAAAACACCGCGTAATAAATTCAGAATAAAGTTTATTTGACCTTCCCCAGCCACCGACCTTCTGCGTGATCTCAATGGTGGCCTCATCGGGCTCACGTGCATCACTGGCGCCTCCAACCAACGGCATTTTCTGATCGTCCGAGTTTGTTTGTTGAGTTTGTGCCGGTGACGATTTGAGATAGAAGACACCAACGACGCAGACAACAAGGAGAAGAACAACGATAGCAGTGGAGTTGAATTGAGTTGGCTGACTCATGCGGCTGGCTGATAAAAAATACAGGGCAACGTTTATTGGTGCACGTATCGGGTTTTATGACAGTTTATGACTGTATTTTTTTGATAAGCTCAGACCCACATATCTAGACGTTGCTGACTGGTTGGAAATTACAGAACAATGGGTACCGACGGATAAAATTGTGCGTACTTGTACCCGAAAAGTACAAAAAGCCAACACGACGTTTTGTTTGCGCAGATGTTTACTCAATGTATTGCGGGGTGCGCACACAAGCTGGTGCTCTCAGTTCTTACCTACATTTCGAAATTCAGCGCTGAATGTGGAACATTATAGGGGTTCACGGCTCTGGCGTTTCCTTTGAGGCGACTGACGGTGGTAGTCACTCTGTTGAATTTAGCCGATCAAACCATAATGCTCTGTGGTGACCAGTAAGCACACGACAAGACAGTGAACCTATTGGTCGTCATATGTGAGTCTGACGGTAAACCAGCCCAGGGTTGGGCAAAAAAAAACGACGGCGTTTTTTCTTAAAAAAACGACGTTTTTTTAAAAAAAAACGCCTGGGTCGTTTTTCGTTTTTTTTAAATCCTGAATTTCCTTGATTTTCCCTGATTTTTCAGGGAAAGTACCCTGATTATCAAGGAAAATCAATTTTTTGTCCCATTTTTTTCAAAAAATTTTCGACCAATTTTTACTTTGTCGAGATACGTCGATATACGGAGTTTGACTTTCAGTGATGACCCCGGCCAAAGTTGGTCCCATGATGCGGGTCTGATATGGGATCTTAGCAACTCGCTAGAAAAGGTTTGAAACCCGTTTATTTTGCCTCAGAACACATAGAATTACTTCATTTAACCACGTTTTCTTCCCAACATGAGCGTTATCCAATTTTTTTGGGGGCATATTTTGGTCATCTGGGCGTTTTAAAAAAAACGTTTTAAAACAAAAACGTTTTTTTAAAAAAAACGATTTTTTGGAAAAAAACGTTTTTTGCCCAACCCTGAACCAGCCACGGAGTCTGCAACTCATACCCACCAGTTTAGATATGAACAGACGGAGACGACCAGTAACAAACGCCCACAAACAAGCAACAACGAAGAGTTACATCGATGTCGCAGTAAATAAAGGAATTGACCGGCAAACATTCATCTGAACAGAATCCAAAATAAGTGTCACGCAAAAAATGATGATGATAAAAATATTGAAACTGCATCACTTGGTTCTGCTTCAAGGCTCCACCGGGACCGAACCGGATCACGTGTAGTCCTTTATCACTTTGGTCGGTATCAAACTTGCTGATCGGATGTGATCGGAACGGATCTGACTAGGAAGTCACTACATCACGTCAATGTGATCAGGGTTGGGCCAAAATTTTTTTTTAAGAGCCTGGCCACGGTTTAAATGTCTGGTTATGTCACAAAGACAACAGCAACGAGACAACATATTTTTGCCAAAACTAGCACGTTTTGGAAACAACATGCCACACTAATCTTTTTTTCGGCAATCCCAGCGGCTATTTGTTTATTTTGAGCATTAGAATTGAACTCAGCGCATGCAAAAACCCCTCAGCACATGTAACAATGTCCAGCAACCTAGCCAAACTACGAAAGCGCGCACGCTTTTATACACCGGGGGCGCGCCTGCATGCGTTCCGCCCACCGTCAGCAGCGTATAGACCCGGTGCGTGAAGCATTCAGTGAACGTGTTGGTTAGCAGATGGATGGAATTGGACAGAAAATTGAAGGATCGACTGGATCAGGTCACTGTCAGGGACAATTGCACCCTGCACCAGATGACATTGGAACAGCTCGCACCCGAGGGACCCGTCATTAAGTATCCCTTGTGAAGATGCCGTTGTCTTTGACATGTACATAAAGATCGTATTGGGCTAAGCTGCTCAAAAACTTGTCTATTTTCGCTGATTTCGCCGACGTTTGAAATTGTCACATATTTCGGTCAATTCGTCTTTAAATTCCCTCCCCGGGCCACTGGAACTGTTTTCGCGCCGAGTTTATTTTGAGTATACATATGTAGATATTTGTAGCCGGCAATATCCAGTTCGGCTTAGGCACACACCGAAACACCAACAATATTCAGGCTTTTTAGACGTGATCACTCAATCAAACAAAATTGATGTTGCAAAAAGAATGTTGCGAGCGTCAAGAAATGCATAAATGCAGAAAAAGTTCAAAGTTTCAGGCAATAGTCACAAAATACAGTAGTCAGTTGATACAAAAACATGTCTGTTTACAACAGTCACCAATAAATACACACTGTTTGAATGCGCATTTTCAAATGCAATTTCGACCAATAATTTAGGGTAAAAAAACAAAGTTTGCTCAGATGCAAACAAAGACTGAAATATTTTTGATTTCAAACTTTTGTTCTGCTCGATCACTGAAGTTGGTTACGATTTGATTTTCTTCATCACCACCGATTTCAGGTTGTTGGAGGCGATGCGCTTGCGGGAGTTTTCGATTTTGTTCTGCACGATGCCAAGTTCGTGGCAGAATTCTCTGCAGCGCGGCATCGTGAAACCCTACAAATGTTGAATGACTTTGCAGTTTTTGAATAAAAAGACGCACAATCTTTCAGCAGGTTTATAGTTGACGGAGCTTAGAACCAAGAAGTCATCAAAAAATTTATACGTTGACTTCCATCAGCGCAAAAGTAGTTACTTCAGAACAATCAAAAGGCAACTTCGATGCAAGTCCAAACAACACAGAATTCAATCTTTTTCATTATCCAATTCCAAAACAAGCCGTCAAAGGGGGATGAAGCCCACTTCACCCCCAAGTCAATTCTTATCGCGATTGTGTGATTGTGAGGCAGATTAGTGTTTCTGCATTCACCCACAACAAGATGTGTGTGTCACTGCTACGAGTGCGAACGTCTCACTTACGGCCAGTCCGATCTCCTGTTCGCGGACGATGTTCACCGGCGACGCGTCATTCGGCACAAATATCGTGCTGACCGCCGCAGGCACATCTGCGCATGGCCAATACTGTGGATTGCACTATGTGGTTCTTATATTGAGAAAAAATCTGAATGTTGTGCGTGGTGCAAAGCTCACCTTTCAAGTACGCGTCCCAAATGCTTTGGCCTTGTTCTGCCGCGGACACTCCGGCGCGTCCCTTCTCCAACTGATGTTTCAACTCGTTCATCTTTTTCGCATGTTGCGCGGCAAAATCCGCCATTTCTTCGATCGCTGCCGTGTATTTCTGCTCCAAATCCGATAATTCCTGAACCTGAAATGGGTGAATCGTGACTTCCGAAACGAATCGTGAACTTCGGAGCTCAACAACTGCTATAAAATCAGAGTTGGGTGTTTCATTGCTTACTGCGTATAGCATGATAACAAAACCAAAGCCGAATAAATCGATTTTCGCTTCAGTCTCCTTTGTCTTCAATCTAATTCTTGATTCAACGGATCGCATTATTGGGTCGCATGGTCACTACTTTTTTAAATGGGCATGATAACAACAATATAACAGTGTGTGGCAAACGAACTGTGCTAAGCTGAGCAGCGCACGTTCTGTTTTGTATCCGGACTCGGATGGAAAGGGCCACGAGTCGCGGCGTGTCGTCGTTGAGCCAACCGTGCGCTCTTGCGGGTGCTCGGTGGCGTTTGAGGCACTGCGGTCAGCATCGACTCTTGCGATTCGGCAGGCGACGGCGGACCGCTGTTGGCGTCCTGCTGGATCGGTGTGCCTGGCTGACTTTCATTCGATTGGGACATGCGTGGTTGAATGGAGTTGTCGTCGTGTTGGCTTTCCGGCTTGCCATACTGCAAAGTTCAGTCATACTGTATTGTCACTGAGACTAAGAGGCCAAAACATGGTCGACTCTTGAATTCGAATGCTTGAACAGTCTGACACGATCACCAACGTCAATCTGAATGTCGGCCAACGAGGGCACATCGTAGTTTGTGGTGGTGTCATTCCGATCCATGAAACTTTCGATCTGTTGAATCAACTCCATTTGTAGCTGTCGGTCATGCTCCAAGCGGGCGCGCGTGCGCTTTGTGGAAACACTGTATTGTGTTTGAGTAGATCGAGAGTTGTTGGTAGATCTCGCTGCAAAGACGATTTATAAGGTTTTCTTTGATCAACACAATAATAAAAGCAGGCAGCGCACTTACGCCATCATAAGAAAGGGCTGGCTGGCGACAGGGTTGATCTCGGCCGCGCGCTGAAACGCTTCGAGCGCGTCATCCGTCCTGTTGTTGCTGCCGAATCTGTCCATGGCAGCTAGAATCTGACCTCTGAAAAGTGTTATCGCCAACTTCGCACAACCCCTATATTATAATTATATTAATAATAATATAATAATAATAATATTCATAATAAGTCAAATTCTAAACGGTGTTCCGTCACCCACTTGATGATCATGAGTTCGAACGGAACAAATTTCCATCGTCTGTCAAATCGATCAATGTATTCCAGTTTTTGGTCGTTCGTAGTTTCATTTGACGCACACGCTTCGTTCACGTCGATCAACGCGTTCATGTACTGAAGACGATCACAAAGCCGATTATGCAACACGTCTACCGGCCCCGCGCACAACAACAACAACGCCCATATCCACAACAACAATACATCTACCGGCCCCACGCACAACAACAACAGCGCCCATATCCACGACAACAACACATCTGTGTGTGGCGTTCGCGGATAATGTGACATTGCAACTGGAAGTATGCATTTCGGCACAGTAGAGATACTTACGAGGTTGTATTTATGCGGAGCCCCGGCCAGCAGCAGCACGTGGCTACTGCCTCCCTAGGCATCCCGCCTATAATCAAAGGCGCCCAGTCTGGATGCAACCAGATACAAGGATTACATAATGCGATGGATAACGGTGGCGAAAGTGTGTGGCGCTTGCGGATCATGTGAATCAGATTGTTCATTTGATACTCTGCTAGAGGCTATCACATCTGCCTCCCTAGACTTCCGCCTATAATAAGGTGCCGCGTTTGAATGCAACCGGCGACAAACTTCTCAAATGAAGAGCAAGAAAAATTGATCACTGATAACCAGCCGGACTTCCGCTGTGCTCGGCATCGGCGACCATTGTACGTTTCGAGATCGCAATTGCCGATTCCGATGCCGATTCTCGCGCGTCGCAATCACGGATTGATGAGGACCTGAAACAATGTACAGAAATAATGCAAGAATGGAGGTAAAAATCAATTTTTGAGAAGCTATTTTGATTTATGCAATACGCCTCCTAATTTTATTTAGCCTCACGGCGAGCAGCCATCGCAAGTGATTTTTGCGTGCGCGTGCCCACTTTGCCGTCACCAGGCGGCATCACGTGTTGTGGGCTGCCGGTGCCGGCTGGCGCGCACACCGTGCTGAGGGTCGAGCGCGCGCGCCAATTCAAACGAGCTGGATTTGGCGTGCGCCTGCCTGGCTTAGCAAAGAGTGCGCACGCGCATACATGCACGCGCGCCGCCAGTCGCGCGCTCACGCAAACTCGCATGTGTCCAGCACCTTACCCCAATGAATGCCGGCCGGAATTTTAAGAAATCAAGTGCCGAAAACTACCGTAGCCCAGCAGCAGAACTGACCAATTTCGGCTTGTCGAATCCTTTTTGGTCGTTTGTCGGCACGATGATTGATGATGTCGGCACGGTGATTTGATGTCCGCTGTTGAAGTCGAAGTCGTTGAAGTCGCCGGATTGCAGAAAGAAAGAATGAATGAAGTTCTGGCAACAACTCGTATTTATACCTCCTCGTTTCTCTTAGCCGTTGGAATGCATCTTGTACGGTATCGTACCGTATTCCTTCTTTTTCTTTTTTGACAGTGACGTGGCCTAAGCTTTTCCCAAAATGCGCAGATGGCAGGATACAAAAACAAATATTTGAAACATGGGGTGATTATCTGTCAGCTGGTCCCCTTTTGTTATTAAACGGACAAAGATGAAAGACAAGATTTTTTATGACATGGATAAAGACGAGAAAATGCATATTTTACTCCACTTTTCACAACTCTTTCGTCTTATCACAACGCAAGCAAAATTTTTGATCAGGAGCAAATTTTGATGTTAAGTGTTACAAGCATGGCAATGTTCAACTTTTCTCGGCCCTTTTGGACAATATCTGTCAATCTTTTCCGTGTGATACATAAGCGACTCAAACATTGCCAAATCAAGCATCATTGTACATTTCTTCAACTGTCAAATCAAATATCGAGTCTGTCGTCACGTCGCCCTTTCCTCAAATCAAATTAAAATTGTCAAATATTGCCAACATACGAAGGTGAATGTATGTGGCGTTCGCGGACAATGTGACATTGCAACTGGAAGCATGCATTTCGGCACAGTAGAGATACTTACGAGGTTGTATCTGTGCGGAGCCCCGGCCAGCAGCAGCATTCTAAGCACCGCAAAATTATGAGTCAAAACTTAAAAAAACTGTCAAAGTGTGAAAACTTCAGTCCTGACTATTCAGTTCAATATCTCGAAATATAGAGGATTGCGGCGGGTGTAGTGTGAGAGTTTTTTCTTAATGAATGTTAGTCCCATCCATCGGTCACATAAAAACAGGGGGTCAGAATTTTTGTGGACAAAAGCTGACGATCCTACCGTGGCCAGGCTCTTATAAAAATTTTTTTAAAGAAAAGGTCCTTGAAATTTAAAAAAAATTTTTAAAGTTTTTTCGGGGGAACAAAATGTTCTAAAACGTCCAAAAATGGCCTTTTTGGGGGTTATTTTTGTCATTTTTTTCAAGGGTGGAAAAATTTTCTTCGCAAAATCGCCTTTGGGGCATGTATTTGGTACCTAAGATATCCCAAATGATGTTATTATACCTTCCCGTGATACATGGGACACAGTATGCATGTGCCTACATGGTTATTCGATGTCATACCCTATCAGGTCGGTCATATACGACTGATTCAGCTACCCGACAAGTATTTCTGTAGCTTATATTCTCAATTCTGTGTGGTTTATGAGTGAATTTTGCTTATTCGGGCACAAGCTGTTGTGTCCGATACCACAGAGCAGCAATCATCGGTCCATATCAAGCACAAACTGTTGGATCGCACCGAAATTACGTAAACACCCTTCATATGTGATGCAAACCAAGTCACGAAAGTGACTTGTCAATTAAAAGTTGCATTTTTTCGCGTTTTTGCGCATTTTTAGGCAAATTTGGCAAATTTCCCCGTATCTCAGACTTTAAACAAAATTTTTTTAAACTTGAAAAAAATTTTTCCAACCCTGAATGTGATCGGACTAGGCAGTCACATTCATGTGATGTGCTGGGTAGACCGATCCGATCCGATCACATCAGATCACCATAAGCTTGGTATCGACCTTTACGTTTTGATCGGAACAGTTGGGTACATCGTTTCAATGCTTTTTGATATTACAAAAACAGGAACACGCACAACTAAAAGTTGCACTTTTTATCAACAACAGGCTTTCGCAAGAATCAAAAGAGAAACAGCCAGTTTTCGGTGCCATTCAGTTGTGATGTGATGTGACAACACTGACATCAACGGCCGGTCTCATCCAGTGTCATTGAGCGTTTAGCAGTAGTGTATGTGAATAGACAATGTTTGTGGTTTCAGTCTGATGATCAATGGGCATGTTTTGATCACAGCTGACGCCCTTATGTGTTCCTGTTTTTAGTTTCCGGCCAGGTCCACTTGGCCATATAATCATTCTTGTACCACGGTCGAGGAACGTACTACAATACATATGTAGGTCACGGCAGTCACCCCATCCATACACCAGGCTTTTGAATATTCAAAAGCTGTTGTTGAAGGCGACGCTTAGTTCGATAAGCAATCGTGGATAATCTTTAAGTTTCCTACAGCTTTATTTGTTTACCTGCGGAGTGAAATTCATCAATATAGCTCACCTGCATTTGTGTCACTTTGTCACCAGGGTTAAAATTTTTTACTTTGTTTTAATCCAACCCTACTTGTCACATGCTTGGTTGGCGCTTTTCTGTTCAAGGTAAAGCTTTCTAGTATCCCATCAGAACTGCCTTTGTGCCCATGCTTTGCGCAATCGTATGCCATTTCCATTTGTATGTGTATCGATAGGTACAGCTTCTTCTGTTCTATAATACTGTAGTTGTGTGTGACGCAGGCTTCATCTGCTTGCTTTCTTCGGCTACAACTCAGCTGACTAATCACCTGACACGACACTACTCGAGTGGAGCACTAGCCTCGGGTCGTGCCTTCAAAGAATAATTAAGGCAACAACTCTATGATACTGTTGTTGTTTGTGGTTGAATTTTTACCTGATAAACATTATCTTTGACGTTGTGCATTATCTCATTTCCTGAGAAAAGTCAATCATCCGTTCTTATTCACATTAATCAGTACGAGTTGTGAGTTGATGTCATTTGACGAGAACACGAAATGTACACTGAACCTCCTTGATGTGCCTGTATATACCTCCTATTAGGAGGTGCTAACAACGCATGGCCTTGCTGCTTGCCGGTTTGTATGTGTGACCGCCATGATCAAGCATCGTTGCACACCAATGGCATGCGTAAACACGCGGGTTTCTGTTCAGTTTGAGTTTGCGTGCACAAATTCCATGGCACCGTGCTGGCATGGCTTGTAAAAAGCACAACACCGTACTATACAACTTGCGAGTACAGCTAACGCGAATACGAGCCATATAAGCTACAGGTCCAGGGCCTAACCCGTACGCGTACGTACTGGGTGCCTGCCTGCCTCAGTCGCAACATGGCAAGGGCCATGCGAACAACTCTGCTGCGCTCGCTGCGTTTTTTATTGATTTTTTTTCGAAAGGTGCGATGTTTCAGCATCAAAGGTCTCTGCGTTGTGTAGTTCTCGCGCTGCCACATGTTCACGTGAGCTGTCTCTCTCTCACTCATTATATGGAGATCAGGCATTAGGCATTCATTACCTGGGAAAGCATGTGAGAAATTACCCAATTAACTGAGAAACTTTTTAGTGTGGCTTCATCATCTGACCAGGAGTCTGATCATCTTACTCGAGTCTACCAGGTGCTTCATTTAATCTGTTTCAAAGTGACGTTTTTTATGCATTACATAGTTTCGGACGTGTCCCGTTGATATGCTTGGCGAAGTTTGACTGTGTCTGGCTGTACCTGATGGAAAGGAACAGCTCTCGCTGATGCCGTGCGTGGGCAGATTCATTTGCTGAATAAGGCCTGAACTTCTACTGCAAACAATCGCCGATTATCTGCCATTGCGTTTTTTCACTCATAAAACCAAAACTTAATTAAACTTCTGATTTCAGCGAAAATTTATGCGCAAACATCTTCGTGCTGGCAATGCATGCAGTTGCAACCAAAATCACCCTATCGCTACTGGCCGTTGCGGCGTTGGCCAACGATGAAACGACGACAGAGACTGTGCAGCAAGCGGTTGACTTTGAGGACAAATACATCTATAAGATTGATGATGAACTGCTGATAACTCTGAGTGCGTGCCGTTTAATTACAGCAGTTTTGTTTGAAATTTTGTGCAAAAAGTCTGACTGCAACCGTGAAAGCTTTTGCAGAGAACACGCTCGAGGAAGGCGAGATTCTGTGCGACTGCAGCGAGAGACACTGTGGGCTGTACTCGTACCCGTACTTGTGCAAGACGAAGGGCGGATGTGCGAAAACGGTGACGTTCGGTGAAGACAGACCGACTGTGAGGAAACTGCAGTGAGTTTGGCAGAAGATAATCGTCACGTTTGGAACCTACCGGATAAACTTCCGGTTTGCATGGATAGTGTCCAGCCTCAGCCACTCACGGTCACGGTATATACTTGCTTCACGCGAGAGCCAGCTGGCAAGCATTGGGGTCACTCGGATGCATTTGCACTGACGATGACCCAGCGCATCGCTTCTTTCTATGAAAATCGGTCGAAACTGGCACCAAAGAGACGTTTTCGTGTGTGAAACTGAGCTCGGTGGGTTCCGAACGCTTCTTTCCCCCCCACCCCCCCCCCCCCACCCCAACCCCATCACCGATTGCAGCTGTTTCTACGAGGACCACTACGTGCCGCGGGATCGACCGTTTGTGTGCGAAAAGTCGAAGGAAGAAAGAAAATTTATGGATCGCGCTTGCTGCCATGAGTCGCACTTTTGCAATCGAAATCTGACGGTTGGACAGTTTCTGGTTTATTTTTACAAAATGCATCAAATTTTAAGGCAAGCACCACCGACACGGCTATTTTGACCAGCGTTTGCTGTGGGGGAACAACTTTTACGCTGGTCCAAATCCACTAAACACGGTTGAAATAAAAATTGCCTTTGCCTTGTTGTGGTTGTTGTCATAATGTAGTGCTTGCGTTCGGAATTGACTGGCTGACTGTAATCCATTGCATATACATGATGAGCTGTGATGTTTCGCAACACGCAGGTGTACACCAACCTGCCAATCGAGTCGTCGACGAGCGGCACACATTGGCTGTGCATTGCCGTGTCCGTCATGATATGCGTGTTGGTGCCCGTTGGTGCGTGCATGGCGTGGAGACACTTTCGCACGCCACCCGATAAAAAGAACAAGTCAGTGCGTGTTATTGGAAGGGCAAACGTTTTTAGAGTCACTCTCTGTGGATGTGGTAGCGAATTTGGTGATCGGCTAAGTATCGCCAAGAATCTGCCTTGGTCACGTGACCTTACTCATTGAAAATATCTGTGGAGTTACTTGGTGCTGTTGATTTCCATCAGCGTAAGATGGTCCCGTGCACCGACAAAGAACTATTACGCTTGTCAAAATTAGGGGCTTCATTCAATAAATTGCGAAATGTACGTATCTTAATGATCACGTGGGCTCAGTCATCTCAAGTCCGAATCCGAATTGATTCTGTTTTGATGCGGGCTTGATCGATCGGCTCTGGACATCCCTTGCCAAGTTGGGTGAATTAAGATCCCGGTGTTAACATTGCAGAATCACGTTGGAAATGAAACAACAAGAAGAGCTGATGGTGGCTGAGAACGGGCACATCGACATCAGCAATTCTGGCAGTGGTGCCGGCTGTCCTGGCCTGGCACCACGCACCGTGTCAAGACAGATCGAGTTGCAAGGGGACACACCCATTGGGACCGGGCGATTCGGAGAGGTACCCTCTTTGCAGTAACCTTGTACGTGGTGAAGCCCTCTGGTGAAAGTTGTTGAAGGATATTTGTGTCTCCCATATGCCGACTGAGACTGAAAATATGAGGCTCGGGTTATTGCCACCACAAGACATGCAAAAACATTTTGTGACAAAAAGTTGATTATGGATTGATTTCTACTCTGACATCCACTGGTTTAGCAGCGTCACATCAGTGCATTGTTCCAATTGAAACACTCACTCTCTCTGTCGCCAGACACAAACGACGCAAATAATTATCTTGCAGGTCTGGTTGGGTCTGTGGAAGGGCGACAAAGTGGCGGTGAAGATATTTCCTCCGTACGAAGAGAAATCGTGGCTGCGCGAGTTGGAGATTTACGAAACGAAAATGCTGCGTCACGCCAACGTGCTCGGGTTCAGAGCTTCGGATAACAAGGGTACGCTTGGATAAATTCATTGGAATTTAGTGTTTTTTCGTCACAAATTAATCCGACTCTTGCTTGCAGACACGGGTTTGAGCACGGAACTCTGGTTGGTGACTGATTATCACGCGCACGGTTCACTATTCGACTACCTTCGTCTGCAGACCATTGATGTACATTTGTTGGTGCAGTTGTTGCACAGTATGGCCAGTGGACTGGCGTTCTTGCACACCGAGATCACCGGCACTCAATGTGAGCATTTCAAGCTTGATCTGTTTTCTGTCGCATTTGTTATGAGGACGATTACCCGTCGATTCGTGTCTGGCTACCAAATTCATTAGGATCATGTAATAAAAAGAACATTTCAAACAAATTCCAACGAATATGATTGAAAAAAACCAAAGTTTCCTTGGTGGTTCAGGTAAACCCGGCATTGCACATCGTGACCTGAAGTCGAAAAATGTGCTTATCAAAAATGATCTGACGTGCTGCATTGCTGACCTGGGCATGGCTGTCAGATACAGTGATGGGTGAGTGAGGGGCTTCAGGCTTCGGTCAGGCTTGATTCAGGTTTAGACCTGTGGTTTGAAAGAAACTTACACCCGAACTATGAAAACACCACTAAGATGCTGAAAACGAAATAATGATCGAGTATACCCTCCATATAGCGAATTGCTCAGTACACACTGTTTTGTTCATTATATAGAATATTCACCATCTGCGTGGAATTCGGCTCATGGTCCACGGTTTAGCACGAAATAGCGATTGTACAGAACGTAAACAAGCCCATTTCAAAAGCCATACATACGAATACCAAAATTTCACACCCTGAACAACAGATAAAACGTTAAACCATTTTCACTTCAGCTGGCTTGTGCCACTTCTCCCAGCTTGCTCAATTCTCATTTACCTTGGCTATCTCTCTCAATTTGGTTCTTGAATTTCTGGTGCCTCAATTTTTGTTCACTACAGAGGCGTTTCAGTACTCAAGGAACCATTCGGACGGCGAAGTCGTTCACCATACCCATACCGAATATTGAAATGTTCACTACATTATGTGGAGTTATTCACAATATGGAGGTTCACTGTAGAGAGGGAAGACTATTTACAAATAAATAAAGCTTGACATAAAAAGGTAAATAACGTTGTCTGGTTTTCAGCACGCTCGACATCCCGGTTGGTGACCGCGTCGGCACACGACGATATCTGGCGCCCGAGGTGTTGGACGGTTCGCTGCACACACAACACTTTGAGGCCTACAGACGGGCTGACATGTACTCAATGTCGTTGGTGATATGGGAAATGTGCAATCGGACACGGTGCAAACACGGCGAGAATGGTGGGTAGGGCATTCGTCAGCGCATGAGCTTTGTGACCATACCAAGTAGCAAGCAGGGCATTCGCGTGGCTGAACTAGTTTCACATGGAACATCAGCTGGGCAACAGTGTCCCAGCCTGACCCAATGGTGCTCCACCACACAAATCCCAATTTTGCATGCTTCAGTGATCGAGCCGGGTCCATACGAACTGCCCTATTTCGAACATGTTGGCCCCGACCCAACACTAGAGGAAATGCGTAAAGCCGTCTGTGATCAGGGACTCAGGCCGGGCATGTCAAAGCGATGGCTGCAACAACCGGTGCGTCGGGGTGGCCGATTGGGTTAATCGATTCTATGCGTCAAAGTATATTTTAAACTATAAATCATTTAAATAAAACACACCCCAAAAAAACCCAAAAACCACCCCACCACACCACCCCACCAACCCCCAAAAACGGCAGGGTTCGATACCCAGCGGTGCAAACGGAAGAATTTTATAATTTACACGTAATTTGTTGCAGGTGTTATCTGACGTTTGTCAGTTGATGCTGGAATGCGGCCGTTCTCGACCCGACGCCCGTCTCACAGCGCTCAGAGTCAGGGAAACGGTGTCCAAGTTCACACAACACGGCACTAGCAATGGATATTGCTGATTTAAACCCAACAACCAACAACACAAAAAAAAAAACCTTTTTTGGGTTCGCGCACGCCCATAATGACCGACTTGCGCATGTTGTCCGATTATTGCGTTAGCTGTATTTGGTGCAAGAACTCAAAAGCACAGTTATGTACACAGTATTAGAGGATTTTTGTTCCGATCACACTTTGCTGGTCAATCGCAGATGCTTAAATTATCGGCGAAGAAAACGGAGACCAAAAAACCCAGTTTTGGAACAAATGACTTCTCCTTCAGGATACAAGCTGTTTCCTACAAGCTTATATCCCTGATGAAACAAACTTGGTGCTTGATATTCTGAATTATTAAACGTTGCCGCGAATTGTCCTTTCCACGGAAACCCGGCTATTTTTGCTTTTTTCGCTGAGGGCAAACTTCAACCCGGCCGGAAACATCAGGAAGCAACCATCACTCCCCAAGTCGGGTAGAGTAACACGATATTCCCCTTTTTCGGTGCCTGCCCCCAATAACGAAGCGATGGGTGTGACCAGCACCTTTAACGATGGTTTTGTTATTTGGTCATAAATACCGTGGTATTTCTGGATTTTTCTTTCGCTTTGTGACAACCGGAATGCTGGTGACGGACTCTCTGCCAAAGTAATTTCAATCGGTATACCTTCAAATCTGTAAAATCGAGACATTGCATTGAATACCTCACACTTAGAACGTTATCCGACGGCAGCTATGTATGTAGAGCTCTAACTCCTAATTCACCTCTTCAATAGATAAATTTCGCACACATTCTTTGTATGCTCAATGGAATTTAACGGCCAGCGAACCTCAATGTTCTTTTTAAATTGGTGAAATTTACATTCAAAAACCAAGATGTACAGACTACAGCAGCATACGAATGCGATCTTGCACATATTTTTCACTTCTGTGCTTTGTGGTCACAGACGCTTTACGTTGACTTTATTTTTTGAACTTTGGAATCCATATTGCCTGGCCAAGCTAGTGGAGTGCAAGCCAGTTTGGTGCAGAGATAAATACCTAGAAATAGTCATGTATAATTTGGCGCTTGTTTTTAAGCGGAATCATGATCTTGTTGCATACGATGTGCACTGTATGAGATAGATATCTTTCAAGTTAATTGTACATTTTCTGAACACAAAAATCTTTCAACCCAAGATACTGTCCCGTGGCCATTTACGCGTAAAATTGTACGCATGTCTCATGTCTTTGCACATTGCAGTTCTTGTACAGTGTTGTTCTACTTCTGGTTTGAAGAGCGTTTTTTGGTATTCTTTTCACAACTGTGTGTGGTTGCTTCTCTTTCATTCGATTTGTTTCTATTCATTGTGTAAATACAGTATTACGTGTACTTTTTCATGCTGTCCAATACTCTTTGTTGGGAAATAAATAAATATCATTGTTTGTAGTGACCAAATTTTCGTACAGTACTGCTGTACATGCGTATAATCGACACGGTACATCAAAAGTGTTCTTAGTGCTTTTGAACGAGCGATAGGAGCAACCGGCAATCAAAAGAGCACACTAGCAAGCAATGGCACAGGGGAGAAAAAAACATAAGCATGGGATGAAAGAATTGATTGGCTTTAGGTGGACATACCACACAGTTTCACCAAAAGATTTTGCAATCCAAAAGTTTGCGAATAAAATATCACAAAGCGGGATCATACGCAATCATGTCATGCCGCGTGATCGAGCATTCCACACGATGCACATGAGCAGACGCCGGCTGTTTTCTGCGTCCCCCAACAGCATCATTCGTTGCGCACATCAATGTTGGTGACGTGTCGTTTCGGTACCATCACCAGCCCGACATTGCGTGGTCTGTCCTCGTCAATCGACCAATACTCCTTCGAATCACCCAACATAATATTGGCGTCACGGTCGGTGCACAGGAACGTGCCAACCTGATGAAACAGGATGCACGTGGTAATATAATATCTACATTGGTTTGTTAAATTTAAAAAACAGCAATAGAGACAGCCAAGCCCAACATGGGACAGATGTGCGTTTATACATGTATACCAACTTCATGCGGCAAGAAAAACATTTTCCTTTTGTTTATTCGTTATAAGCACCGGTTATTCCCAAAATAACCCGAAGGACCAGCTATCGTTGCCCACCCAAATGACTCACAATAGTCCGTCCATCGACCAGCTTGACGCGCATCAGTTTCTTCAGCCACCCGCGTATGGTTTGAACACCAGGCAGTTCAGGCTCGGGAACTGAAAGTGGAATGGCAAACCCATGTTCCGAACGCAGAAATAGTTCGCAGTTTTACAATTTGGGACCCATCCGAATCGAAATCTTTCAACCAACTTTCATTAGTGGCCTCAGACGGAACAGATTCGCTGCAAGAAGTGGTGCTCTGTGATGGATCGTGATTCAACTCCATTTCTGGAACAAATCACTGACTGTTATATACCCACCCATGCAAGAAAACAGTCAGATGTTTTTGGAAAAAGTAGTCTTTGTTCGATGGCAACGATTCTGGTAGCGAAATCAACCGCGAAAACTCAATTTCAAAATAAAATTTTATTCTGTACACGATATGTACACTGCCAAGAACCTGTGATCAGCACGGGGGGCTAAAAAGCGGACCAGCACCACAAATGGCAAAGTTGACATAAAAATGTAACATTGGAACTTTTGAGAAATGCACATGACATGGTGAAACAACTTGATGAGTGACTCAATGGCCATATAGAGAAATACTGCATAAACTATCATACAGAAAATACAAACAAAAAGGCGGCGCTCATTATGTACACGATGGATTTTCAATCAAACTTAATGAAAGAGGAATGGAAAGAACAGAAGTCACCAGCAGGACAGAATATGCCCAACAATTGTGTGCGATAGTTTTGGCAAATAAGATAGGTTTAATCATCGGAAATGCAAGTTTCTGAATATCTCACTTTAACTAAGCATTTTATGTGCACTTTTGAGGTTGTCCACGCTGAGCCTTGAATGTGATGAAATCTCGAAGAACTGCTTGCGCGAGTATTTTCGGTAGACAGTCTGCAAAATAAAAAATAGAAACTATGAACAGATTGACAGAATCACAAAGTTCAACAAAATAGAAGCTCACCATATGCGAAGCCTTGTTGTCGCGAACTTTTAGCAAATTCTTGATCACCAATCTACAAGTGGATGACAGCTGTTGATGGTCGTATGCAGAATGCGCGGCAACGTTGTACGGCTGCAATGTGAGTGAACGGTTGGCACTATTCGAACGATTTGCGCATAAAATAATGTTGCAAATAGAAATCACCCGGATGATTCCGTGAAACACGACCAATGAGAGATAAAACGTAACACCGTGACATAACTGAGGGTCACAGTCCGAAACAGAAATAATTGTACGTAACAATAGCAGCCAAACACTTACCCAATAGATAAATGATTTAGTCAAACAGCACGCAAGCAACAGGGCCGCAGCCGCCTGCTCAGATGGCAATATTGACGAACATTTGTAATCGGTCAACATCAAATCGATGAAGTACTTGGCCATTTGATGCACTTCCACGTCCACCTAAAGCATCAGCTCATGTTTGCATCACTTTTTACTTGAAACGGTACCCTTGATCGTTAACTCTATAGGTTTGACTCCACACACCACAAAGTGCCATGAATGAACCGTACCTGTGCCGCTTTGCTGTACCGCCGCAAGAAATGTATGGCGAGCGGTCGGCCGATCTTGAAATCCAATCCGATCAATATCTCCCGTTCCGTTGTGAGCAGCTGTTCACGTGTGCACCTGTGCCAGGTATAGGTACGTTAGTTAGTTAGTTTATAGCGTCGACACCCACTCAATAATACATAAATAAGAAGGGTATAGGTACGTGCAATTTCAGATAATTACGGATAACTGGAGGTTTTGAGATGTTAGGAATCATGATCGAATCAAAATACTGAACCATCAAAACCTTACTGTGGATTAGCCGAAAAATTTTGTTGCCAAACTAACCAGCCATCAGCGATCTTGAGGAAATCAGCCAGATCCGGAGCGTAGACCTCTTCGAATTTGCAAGCCACAAACATACAGCCAAGCGCGGTCAGTTGGAGATCGTTTTTGGAGATGGTGGGATTGCGCTGCAAGACATTCAAAATCCAGTTGAAGTCACAACAAAGCACACATATACCTGTGAGAGAGCTCTGAATAAATCGGCTATCAATATCTATTGAAAAGAAGGACATGGTTCTGAAACGTGATAAAACAGTAGTTCGCAGGCCGCACTGCCGCTTCTCTCTGCGCGAATGTCAGCGACAAATACTCATAAATGCTTGAAATTCTTCTAACCACCTAATATAACAACGTATTGAACCAACCATACCAGAATGCATCATTTTCTATTCTGTCAACACATACAGTATGTAGCTATACCTGCACATATTGATCGAAGCACAGCACAGCCAGATGCAGTGTTTCCTGCAACAAATGGTAGTGCACTTGCAGCAGCACCATCCAATCAATGACTGATGTTCGCATACGGGATGTGATCGATGTGTGATGGCACAGGTAATCGGGCGGGATGCGGCTGAGGGTCTGAAGATAGGGGGCGTGCGTACACATGCAAGGCAAATTATGGATACGAGTGCACAAGGTGACAATTCGTGTGACTTGCAGCAGTCGCTAAGTACTCACGCTCATTTATGACTGCACTCAGCTATCACTTCCACTCGATGAAGCTGACATAAATGGATCTCAACTGAGATAGAGTTCCCTGGCATATAATCAGACAGGCAAAATCGGTCGCAACGCGAAGCTGGGAGATACAGTGGGTCACTATGCGGAGCTCTAAAAGGTCTGCGTTTCCAAGTGAGTTGGAACACGTTCAAATATTGCGACTAATACGTACCTCACGATGTTTCATGTACTTGACAATATCCAACGCGTATTCAGGTGCCAACAACACTTCACCCTTGTCCACCGAGTCAATGTCAGGCAATGCACGTTTATCGGTTCGGGCCAGGTCACCACTGCCCCCGATCCCAGAGTCGATTCGCGATTTGGCCATTTTAGGACTTTTTTGCAGCTTTTCTTCATTGTTTCGTTGTTGTTTTGAGCAACCACCACTTCTCTGAAAAAATAGAAGCATGCAAATGGGTGATCCTTCTTATGGTTACATGATCCGGTGCACTCTATGGCCGTCATGAAGAAGATTCTACGTGAAGGCCGCTTGTCAAGATGACAAATTCCAGCAACATTCCGCTTCACCTGTTCAGCCCTTTTGTCCTGTTTCGTGCGAAACACATTGCCAATATCGTGACCGAACGTGCGACCCACATGTGATTCCGTCGATGTACGATTGCCAAAAAATAACGCTTTTGTTCTGCCTCGTGTCTCGGCCGCATTTTCATCTTGACGCGGTTGGTGCACCTGATTGGAAAAATGTCAGTGGAAAACCCGGAGAATGTTAAAGCCAGCTAGCTGCCTTACACGAAATAGCATCCCCTTTTTTGTTCTCAGACCGTTTCGAACTACCCTGATCACGGCGTATGTATAAAAAAGCAAATATGGGTGAATCATGAATGATGGTGGATCCTGTTTGAAAAATCTCTTGCAAGCGCACGTTGAACGAAAACTTCATGATCACAGCAAAAATACCCAAAAAAACACCCGAGCCAAACTTACCAAAAAATGATTTCGCGTCCTTGTGGCCATCTTTGTTTAACTTGACGGCGAAGCGGTCTGCAATCGACAACTTTTATTATCAAAGGTTTTCGCAACAAATCAACACAACTTCTGAAGCACGAAAATCACAACATTTTAACCCAAAACCCACCAGAGAAAACGACGCGCATTTGAATTTGCCTGAATCACGGCGAGGCTTCTGTTGCTTGGTTGCGTGCAGCAGGGCACTGGCTGTGCGTGTGTGTGACCGTGACCCAGTTATGGTGACCAGACGTGTACGTATTTTGGGCTGCTGATGGAAAAATGTTCCGCAAAAAAACTAATCTAATCATACAGATGCAACAAAAAGTGCATGAAAAATAAGTTCAGCGACTGCCGAAATCGTGACAAGGAACGCGGAACACAAAATGGCACGAAGTAACCTTCATCGAAATTGTTCAATCACCTGACAAACAAGCACAATCAACGAGAAAAACAACAGACAAATGAAAAACCTGACGTCACAAACAATCCGTACGTGATATATGATGATAAGGTAAAATCGTAACAACATTCGGCAATAAAAGCAGCTGCACCAAAACAACGTATTAATGACAATTCGATACGTGTGTATCACCGGATAGCACAAACACATCGCGAATTCAGATTACAACAGATAACCGTGAAATATTGCGAATTGCGGGAAACACGGCGACAATGTGACAAAGTAAACACCAAAAACTGTTCATAACATATGTACACCTATAGGTGATACTGACAGAACACAAAAGAAAATGCGAATACAGTAACGCAAAGGTATAGAATTTACCACAGGAACCAAACATCAGTTAGAGTTATGCAATCAATTTACCATCCATCAAATCAACATAATTTCCCCGTCATCCAAGTTATCGGCAGCTTTGCGTTTTGCACCAGGTTCATCCATATCTGCTTCCAACTTTCGTTTCTTGGTCATCGGTTCAGCCTCTTTAGGGGCTAAAAGTGTCCAATAAACGTCACGGGATTGTTGGAAACGAGCACAAAACAGTTGGTTACCTTCTTCCTTCTTCGTCGCATCCTCAGCGAACTCAGCCAGGTTTTCAGTGACAATCTCGAATTCAGCGTTGTCCTCCAACGGAGTGTCGCTGAAATTGGGCTCAACGTCTATATTTTGGTAGAATGTGTCAGCTTGTTTTTTATCAAGAAAATAGTGCAACATGGGCTGAAACAACCTGCTCCCAGCCAAGTCATGAGCGTGTGAAACATTACCCAAACTCAATAAAAAACAAAGACGATACGCCTCGTTTGTTTCACCTGTGCATGATCACCAAATCAAACTCCATTTTCAGCTCGAAATCGTCGCACAACAATCGCGTACCGTCGGTGATCTTCAGATCGGAGAGTGTTTTCATGGCCAATCCTGAAAGAATATAAGAACAAAATTGTACGTCGTGATACTGGTCAATGGCGATTGACAGCGATACGTTGGAGCCTTTTGAACGATGACAATGCAGCAACAGCCTGCCAGGACTGAAGCAGGTGATTGGTCCGGTTTTGCCTTGGTCACTTGAACTTTTGTTTGGGCCAATATTTCGACATTTACTCACAGCACCAAATTTCGACGCGCTTAAAAGTTCATTGATCAGCTAACAGTGAACAATAATGTAACAGCAGTGAGTTTTGCCCGTTTCGGCCTATTTTCACTGACAGGCGAGGTGCCAGGCCTAGTCGGTGCGAACACCTCTGGCCAATTGATCTCCAAAAAGGGCCTAGAGCAGATCTTATTGCTCAAGTAAAACATCACTGCTGCGCACAAAAGTGCAAGCCAGTGAGAGAGGCCAACGGACAAGTAAACCACAAGTTAGCCACACTCCACTGGTACACTACCAAAATACGAACAACTTTCGATTGAAATTAGTGTCATCACGAAGCCTTAGAGTCACGTAACCGATCACCAGGTTGACACCTCCCATAATAATAGTCTAACCGTCAGTTTCGCCCGGTTCACTCGATATGATGATGGTGCCGGTGTTGTCGTGGATGCTGACGTCGGGCGCGACCATGTTCAGCGTCTTCTTGAGCAGCTGAATGACAAATACCAACTTTATACACTATTCAGATGTGGTGAAAGAAAATTAATCATTACCTTTTCTTCGAAGCAGTGAATGGTTATCGTTGCACAATTGAGTCGAACGTGAACCTGCAAAAGGAATCGTATCGACGACTATGGCTGAATCACCACAATGTATCAATAGCTGTCCAATTCGTACATTGTGAATCCTGGACGCAAGAGGCAGGATAACATCATGACACTTCAGCTTTTCTTCGAGCAGGAAAATGCGTTCACATTCTCATAAAGCAATTTTCAGCTGATCAGCAATATTTTTTCGTTATTACACGCACGACAAACCGATGAAAATCAATGAATGGTCAACCTCAGCTCTCTCAGCGCACGCAAAACAATTTGGATTCGATTTTTCGGGTATTTGGTCGACGAGGATTTTGCCGCGTGGATTCGGTTGACGCGTTATGAACACCTGTGTTGTTGTGAGGAGGTCATGAAATTGTATTCTTGTCAGCCACAACTTTTTCAAAAAGTTTACAGGTGCACTTGCACCCACACTTGGTGAAATTTACACCCAGTACCAGATACAACATGCTTGTTTGACACAACAAGTAAAAGATCTAGGTGGCAGTCTTTTAGTTACACCATAGCTACCAATTTATGCCCCAATTTATGGGTGGCGGTCGGCCCAATTTGCGGTTGAAAAGGGCCAGCAAAGTCAATGACACCGACCGATTTGCACTTGTCATGTGCGCCATGCACCAACTTGAGTGCCTCGATCACCATCATGCCTGCCACCATTGCGTTCGTGGTTGCTATCGCTGGCACAATGTTGCCGGCCATTGCTGCACAATGAAACATTCGTGTTGACAGTGGCTATTTGTGGTTAAATTGGAAGGTGTTTGTGGGTCAGGTGACCATCTGGTGCATTTACATTGACGATGACCTGTGCACCATCCGTTGTGCCGGCGAAACGGTAACCAAATACACGTTACGCATTCGTATCTAGCCGTGATCACTCACATTTAATGTCGAATCGCGATTTCATAGGGATGCCGAAAACATGGGAGCGCAGATTGGCAACGGCGGCCACAAAGTCCATGGTGACGTCGTCGTCCTGTGGGAGATGCAATAACACAAAAACAACATGGATTCTTTTTTGTCGTTCCATGTCTTAATCAAAAACATAAGAAACATCCTGTCTGTCCAGTCCAAAAACCTGTCTGTCCATAAAAATGCTCCAACAACCCCACAAATATTTCAGACGAGTTGATGCTTTCCGTCCGACCAGTACCAAGCAACAATACTTGTTTACCAACAAAATGTTAAATTATAATCACGGATAAAACTAAAACAAAACGCTAACCTTATCCCAAATGAGTGGTTTATCCGGCTGTTCATTGACTCTGACCCGCAGCTGCTGGACTGAACAGTCGAACACCTGCTTGCACTTGAGTGGCGTCCACATCGACTGGTCACGAATGGTGCTGTCGGACGGAGGGGCACTTGACGTGGCGTCTGTGCAAAACACGAAGCATACGGACAAAAATAGTGATAAAAATGAATAAATCATAAAAAACAACTTTGGTCGGACATATTCTCCCAATCCAGCGGTGTCGGGGCCCGTCGTTTCTTCCACAATGTTTTCATCGTCAGCAAATACTCAATGTCGGCGCTGAATAACTGGAACCCGCAAGGCTTTGTTGAAATGTTGATCGAAACATGAGCCGAAACAAGGCCAACTTGTAACTTTGCTTCTATCAACTATCACTAATTTACGTGCATGGTTTTATGCGTCACTGAGAGCAATAAACCAACCAACCAAACAAGGCCAACCTTCTCAAACAGAGTTTTAGCATCGTAGTCATTGTCAACCGCCCATTTCCTGGTCGATACCCGTTCCGTTTCTGTATCTGTCGTAGCCGCGGCAGGTACACCATTTTGAACTGATCCGTTTTGTGCGGCTGAACACATGACATTCACTTCGAACTATCGTCAACCGCATTTCAATCAATTCACAAAGATCACAACGTGCACCGACCTGCTCCATTTTGAGCATTCTCTGCTTGTAATTCAGGATCGGCCATATCCGGTGCGACATCCTCGTCAATGTCTGGTTCGCCGAACAGTTGACTGAAATCGGCACCCTCGTATTTTCATACGTCACGAACGATTCAAATGTGCATAAAAATCAATTCAAGACCATACTTGAACAAATGTTTCGCCCACACAACACAGTGGATAGGTTCGGATGGGGTGTTTCGGATCGTACAACCGGGGTATGTGCGCTGGGTCGGCTTGGGTGTGCACTCGTAACACTCGGTCATGCCCTGAACAGATGGGAAGGGAAGGTGCGAAACGAGGTACGCACTTGGAGAGGAATAATAAATGTTGAATGCAGGCATGAACCTTGGAAATCACAGACACTTGTCCCAGATAGCCAGCTGACCCGCTTTCAACCAACGGCACACCGGCAGCAAGACATAAACGGTTCATGTGCACCCGTGCAGCTGCAACGATTACGCCATCATGATGCGATGTGTGATAATCTTTTATAAAATCGCCGCAAAATAAAAAAATATCATGATAAACTAGACCTCGATTGTCCAACGCGTTCAAAACCAAATCGAACTGCTTTAGAAAGTTCACGTTGTAATCACGGCTGGAACGGAAAGAAAAAGCAAGGTCACCATACGCCTTGTTACTTTACTCGTTCATCTACTTTCAAAATCTCCATCCTTGGCAAGTCTGCGAACCAAGCACAACACAAACATACTTGAACACACTGTCGTGGTAATAGATGACTTGGGCATTAGGACAGAAGGACATGACAGCTTCAGCAGCGACTTTGGCTTTCGCCATGCCAACATGCTGACGTTGGAAAAGGAATTGGCGATTCAGGTTGCTCACGTCGATCGTATCGAGGTCAATCTACAAACACGATTGATACAGTCGACTGCCTAAGCGAAACCTCTCGAACCTCGATATAGCGAGTCTCAATATTGTTGTAAACCGGATTTGGTCTGTAGCCTAGCGTTAAAGCGGGAAACCGTATATCTCATGCTTGCTTTTTTACTACGCAGTTAGACTGTTTATGTCCAACGGTCACAAAAACAACGATCAAACGAGATAAACCACGTTAAAACTGTCAGAATTTATCTTTGAAAAGTTGCTTTCAGGAACAAACGCGAGCTTGTGCCGACTTACGCTCACCCTTTTGATCATGAAAGGCAGTGAGACTGAGACAAGAACCAGCTCGCTGACAGATGAAACCTTTGTGAAACATTTCACACGTGGCTGTTGGTTGACGAGCTGGTTGGATACCCTACTAAATGGTCTGCCGTTGCCTGATCAAAAGGGGGAGCGTAAGTCGGCACAAGCTCGAGTTTGTTCCCGAAGGCAAATTTTTAAACATTAATTCTCACAATTCAAACGCATTTCATTTTGTTTGAACGATGTTTTTGTGATCACTCATCGTATATAGTCACATTTTATTGCGAAAGGCCGGATTCTGAGAGCATGCGATATCCGGTTGCCCGGTTTAACGTTCTAATTACCGCTCTGTCTGGTGAATGTTCAATGGGAGTGAACACACGGGCACGAGCAATTCACGATACACAGAAGAACCAGTGTAGTTCCTGGGGGGAGGGGGTCCCCCCTGAGGTACACTAACCGCCGCGACCAAGGTACACCAGTACACTAACCGCCACGCCAGGTACACTAACCGCCTCAATTTTTGCCTAAAATCGGCATTTTTAGGCCTAAAATGGGCAGGTCAATGATGTCCCAAGTCGCCAAAATACCTTTTTATGGAGAATTTTTTCCAAAAAGGGCCAAAAATCGGTCAAATTTTCTACCTCAAAAAGTGACTTTTCCTGAATTTGGGTCTTCCCCCCCCCTTCCCCCCCAGGGAGGTACACTAACCGCCGCACGGAAAAAAGGGGTAGGTACACAAACCGCCGCGCCGGACCAGGAACTACACTGAGAAGAACTGTACATCAAAATTTTCAATTTTGTTGAAACCTCACCACATGGATGTCCGTAAAACCGGTCAGAACGAGATTCTTCAACAATTCACAGCCAATGCCGCCAGCGCCAACAACAAATAACTTTTTCGTCGCAACGAATTCACGCAGATTTTGCGTGTGTGGCTCGAAATACGTAGTCGATGACGCCATACTTCGCTAACGTGAATGAGGCTGAAAAAAGTCGTGGGATTGTCAAGAGATTTGTAAAAACCACAAGGACCAGTATCGGCCGGGTGGTAGGAAAAAAACGAAAAAAACCGTTTTTTTGGTGAAACATATTTTTCCGTAAAAATTGCACGACGGATTTTGAACTTTTCTGAAAAAGTGTCAAAATTATGGGAAACAACATAGTTTTAATGCGGAACATACTTTTTCAAGTGTTTTCCAGCCCTTTTACAGCTTTTATTCGTACTTTCTAAACAGGATTCCTTTTCATACCCCATTTTTAGCGTATAATATGCCAATATACACCATTTTGACCGGTGCCCAAATTTGGCTCGGAAAAATATCGAAAAAAACGTTTTTTAGTAAATACATTTTTCCGGAAAAATTGCAACTATACTTTGGAAATAATCCGATACCCGATAGTAAACATGCCGACATCCGATACTTTTTGGGTGCCGCCGACACCACGATACCTCAGGATCCTACACACCACAGGTACAAGTTATATCAGAATCATAATCAGATAATGCACGTCTTCTTAATTGTGCACCGTTGTCAACAACGGAAATGAAAATATCAGACGAATGACGTTTTTCAAACACATTTATTTATTCTGTTGGAGACATTATGCACAGCAGAATTAAAATGCAAGGATCAGTAAAGCTGATTTCGAAACTGAACTGACTAGTAACAATGAATGACCGTTACGCAATAAAGCTATTCGAAACTATTTTTTGCATCACTATGTGGGTCACCACACCAAAAGCCTGGAACCATAACGATCACAGATTTGGAAACCGGACTGTTTCTTCACCATTTCCAAAGTTAAAGTCACGTCCAAAACAATTGCTTAAGTGCCGGTACTTAACTAGAAAACAATGCCGTTTAAAACACGGCTCGTATCCAGGCGTGTATTACAGCGACCCGACCTGGGCCAAATTACATTTGGTTCATTTTTGCGTGGCGGGAGCGGAAGCTAGTCAGCAGCGGCGAGACCAATAATCCCGCATCCTAGCCGAGGACCCGCGTTGCCGGTTTTCAAGCTCTCTTCTCTTTTATCGCCGGTTCCACGTCCTGGAATTTTTTGTCTTGCATGCACCACCAGGATCGCGTTTGTCTGTCAACAAACATTAAGCACAATATGACACGATCTGTACGCACTTACCCAAATCATCTTCTAATTCATGTACCACCAGACTTCGTCCGACAACGGAGTGATTGCCAATAATTTGCACTTGTCTATCAGCCAAGCTGATCTTTGCCACGCCGTCAGCACCTGCAACCACGTTGCCCAAGTCTCCCACATGCCGATTGCTGTCCTGCAGACGCAGAAGAGACCGGAGTTCACAACTTCATTTTATCAAGTTAAGAATCCATCGTAAGATTTTCGTGAATAGCCGCATGGCACTCACATATGGTCCTCCATGTGTTTTGTTAAACGGATTGTAGTGAGGGCCAGCTGAGATGCAGCCATTTGTGGAATCACCAAACTGATGGACGTGGAAACCGTGATTGCCTGGTTTCAGTCCGCTGATATGACCTGTGATCGTGCATGGTTGATCTTCGCTTTTCTGCAAGTTTAGCAGTTTCATCGAAGTAGATATTCCGACTCGAAAAAACAAACGCGAAAGCCAAATAATGCCACAAACTTGTTTGAACCAAATGATACCGTTGACCGTCTCGCCTCTTATAACGCAGACAGCTCTCGTGGACATCTTGACTTTATCAGACCAAACTGAATACACAACGCTAGCCAAGGTGAACATGGTGCAATTGAAACTATGTTTTGCTTTGTTGCTTAGCAGAGAGAGCGGAATAGCAAGAGCTGGAAGTAGAACACTCTTGCTGAGTTCAGTTCAACCAGCGAACCGAATTTCGAATAGCAGAATAGATGTTTCGACAAGAGTGCAAGTTCGCTGACGTTTCCATTCCTGTTGCTTGCACTTTGTTGTCTGTCCTTTTTGAACATGATCAGGTGTGCACATTGACTATTGCTGTTTTACATATAATTTGGGTTATTCTTATTGTGAACTTGTGGCAAGTCATTGCGCAAACTAAAACTTTTCAGAAAATTCGGCCATACGATGTGGAAGAAATCTGTGTGCTTCGTTCATGTTTGTGGTTCTTCTGACACGTCAAGCACTGTTCTAGATGCCTGTCCACGTATGTGTACGATGTGTACGACAGAATGTCCAGCGAAATAAATGTGCATTTCCGAAATCCTCCCAGCAGTAAAGTAACCAACATCTGGCTACGTTCGATGCAATTCTACTCCAGGTTTTATGCAAACAGTCATGACCACCAACAACGGAAGAACGACTACTGTTGCCAATAAGAGAATAGCTATTAGTGCCCACCCTGGCAACCTGTGGTTTTGAGCACCACAATTTTCATTTGTTCTCCATTTGTGCATGAACACCGAAAACACACAATTGCGACGTAATTTCACGAAACCCCCAATAACGCCGGTGTTCACTCATTTCATGAGCATGAGTTATGAGTATTCATGTGTTGCCGGTCAGCAGCACGACGCAACAGCAGGCATTCATGTAGGAAAGCACCTAGCCTAGTGTTTGCGCTGTTACCACATAAAATATTATGAACATGTCCGACACAACAACAGCCACTCTTGCCAACCCGCATATGCACGTGAGGTGTGGGCACGATTGTTTACAGCCGACTGCTGTGTCATTATAGTAGTGAGTGAGTGCGACTGCGCGCTGTGACCGCATTGTAACCACACGAATGACCCCTCGGAGCATTGCACTGAAATTCATTACGCTCTGTCACACCACACCAAGCTGCTCGCAGCAGCAGTGCGCGTTCGTTCGTTTTCGTCCGCGTGTGTGTGTGTCTGTGTTCATCAACGTGTGCAGCAGTGGGCGCTACGTAGCGTCGTCGTATGCTTAATTCATCATAATGACAACCCAGCCTGGTTGTTTACACCAAAGCCAAGTCAAAAGGGTTGCCTCCCTCAGCGGCTCATATAGCTATCTAGAGCCATTGGCTCGTGGCAGTACACTAACGCCCCGGCACGAGCTTATACGAGCTTCATTCTGGCTAGGTGTATGGGCAGTGAGCAGGCTGGCGCCCCAGTCAGCCATGTATGTACATGTAGTCTGGCGTCTGGGGCAGGGCAGAGCAGGCCAGGCAACTACAGCGTGTGAGCCAACTATTTTTTGATAATGATAGGGATAGGATAGCATTAGGCGGCGAACACACAAGCCTACACAAGAGCACCGGCTCATGGTAAGCCTCAACCTCACTTCAAGCGGCGACGCTAGAATTTTAGGCAAGATTTGACTAATTGTGCTGCGGTGTCGGACTGGCACAAACATGCCGTTTCGATCGATTGCATCTCATGTACCAACCCGCTGAAACGCGAGTATTATGTGCATGTTTACGTGCTTGCGCCATGAGCTAATAGGAATGTAATTTCAGGCGCACAGAGCACATAACCAGCTATAAGCAGTGTTGAACAGATTCCTATTCGTTTTTTTTTCAACAAAAAGATTTTATGTGGGGTTTTACATGTAGTCTGACCAACACGAGAGCCTTATTATTTTTATTAATGCATCATATCCATAATGGTGCATTGTTACGTATGTACGTATGTTGTTTTTCTATTAATTCATAATTACTTAAAAAAGCTCCAAAGTACATAATTTGTGTATACATAATCTGTAATTTGGATCTAATCATTTTATACTGTAGCTCTCTGATTTGATGCATTACTGTTGTTTGGAGTTAGGATTGCAAAAACCAGTACGCACGTAATCGTTCAATATCGAATCAAACAGCAGTGTGGGAGCAGTGCTTTTATCGCGCTTGTTGATGGCCACATTCATATTGCCTACCATGCTCAGACCTTTTTTCATAATTCACACAGCCCTCTGAGACCAAATACCAATCAAAACGTGTGATACAAACTGACAGATAGGACGCTACGCTTCCATCGATAGTACACATTTCATACATAAATGTGCAACGTATTCAATAAGCTCGACAAGGCCCGCATGAGATAACCCTGTTGTTGATCAACATGCGTAGACACGTACACATAGTTGGTTCACGTATATACTAGTGAATTGTGTTTTAGTATTTATTTTACTTTACAAAGTCAGCAGCGTAATGGAAATGCATTCAACATGCATGATCCCAGCACACTGACGTTGAGTATCAATGTATCAAGTGCAGAGCCCCTGAGCCCCTATTAGTTTCCATAAGACTGTTCAGCTGCATTGGCAGCAATTCACACTAATCATGGTAACCGTAAAACGCGCACGCGCACCCAAACCATGTAACGCGGTAGTGACTGCTTAGTGGGCGTCAAGAAAACGACCTCGTGAAACACAACGGTGTCTTTAGAGCCCAAGCCCCAACCTTCACATAACTGACAGTTTTGCCAGTTGTGCGCTGGTTGTTGTTACTAAGTTTGTGTCGTGCAACCTACCAAGTGGGGAAGTTGCTGCTGTTATACGTGTACGTTTGCCCGCAATCGTCGTAGTTTTGCACAACTCAGTTCGCCTGAGAGCACAGCATGCAGCCGCCCAACGACCAGTGTCAACATTTAGTGTTTATAAAATTATGCGCATGAAGATTTCACTTTGATGTTGCTCTTACTACTGTTGTTGGCTTGCCTACGACTAGTTGTCCCCGGCATACATATACCGGTTAAAGTTTCGTACACGCACACGCAGCAATACTTATTCCAGTTCGCATTTTACACTTTACATTTCAGTGTGGTTTAGGCAAACCTGACATGAAATATAAAATTGAGGAGACCGGAGGCGAGACTGCTCAAAGCCTTGACGTGTATGCACGCACGTTTCCAAACACATCACCAGTAAAATTTGCAAACTCATCTTGCACGGTAGTACATCTTGTGGAATACACGTGGTGTGTTCATGTTGTAAATGGTTGCAAGCGTCCTTGTAGTTATCAGGAGAACAAACAACAAGTACATTATACCTCTCGTGTATTTTTGTTGCATTGGCTTTGGCACAATTTCATTCAGCAGACGCACGTGAGCTTTGAATTCCACTATTTTATGTGGATATAATAGCATTCGCGACGTTGGTATTTGTCGCACTTGAAGCTGCGCGCCTCCTAACACAGTAGAGCAGGTCTGTTTTGCAGCAGCACAGCCCGATGATATAGGCGCATTATATTGCACAGGAATGTTGCGCGTAACATATAGGCACGACGACAGCAGTAGGTATGTCCCTGCTCAGCCATATACCACCCAACCACAATTAGAAAAAACAGCGCCTGACCACAGCCAATACGTGTCGTTTGTAACAGGCATCAGCAGCACAACCTCTAATGTGGCAGAGTCAGTCACGCAAATGTGTATGACCTAATGGAACAGTGCCCAACCAGGCACAGGCAGCGGTCATGCTCGGTGTTGCTGCTGCACTTGAACACGGGCATTATTAAAAACAGTTTCTTGTTCTGCCTGTGTCCCTCTGTCGCTTCGTTTCGTTCAAGCTCCAGCTATTCTAATTAGATTCGATATAGCGCTCGATACTGCGCAGAATCTATGTTGCTCCACTCGCGCCCACGTTATTGCAGTTCTAGAGCGCAAATTGATTAACGCCCTACATAGATGCGGTCAGTTTTGCTTTCCTTTCTGTTATGTACGTTAATTTAGATTCGCAATATTTTGCGTTTGCAGACTGCTGCAGGTTAAAGTTCGCTAGGTATCGGTCTGCTTAGAGGGCGGTTGTCAGCAGTCAGAATGAATTAAAACAGCCATGTTTCGACGAATCTGTCATCCGCAAAGCAACTGCCAATGACAGCGAACAAGCAGAAGCAGTTGCTTTTTGAAAACGCTCAGCACTTTACGTACCATACTAGAACTAAATAAAATTACAGATGCATTGCGCTCGGTCAACAGAGACAAGTACCCTGCTTCTGCTGTCAACCATGTTAAGCTTTTAACTGATTCACCATTTTTCGTTTTCGCTGGACAAGAGCATCTTTGTACGGGGTGCAGTTTTACGCATAATGTCAGCATTGAGTTATTGTGCTTGGAGTGGTCGATGTATTCGCAACGCAAGGCCCTTGTCACTTACTGTATATATGGTTGGCTCAGGTCTCAACAAACGAACAAATTTTGACACAAAACGGTATTGCCTATTGCGGCTTTGCAAATTATATCCCAACGATTTTTGATCAGGGTCACCGTTAATTACTTGCGGTTTTCATTGAGTTCTTTGAGATTTAAAAAAAGTTCAGGAACAAGCCCTAGGTAAAACCTTGTATATGTATGGAGGAGGCCCATTCGGAATTCTTCAGTACAAACTTGGTATACCTTGACATAAATGGTACATCGCACGTAGTACATGAAGTGGTGAGAGGAAACTGCAGATACCTACCGCAGATTGAAATGGCTCAGATGATGCTCTTTTCCTTCATGTCGACCGTCGACAAGTCAATGTTTACTGTTGATGTAAATGCAAATACCTACCAGTAGAAACAAGACGTTAACAGTGCATACCATCTCGATTGACTAGCACAACAGGCGTACAGAAAAGCACCGGCAATATTGGTGCAAGTAAACAAACCCTGGTTTAACTGAGGTGCGGCTTGGCTATTTTGTGCTTGCTCGTGTACGTTGCCAGCTTATTCCGTTCATTTCTAGTCTTGCTTGGTAGTATTTTTCTACAATGTTCAGCATTTATACTCCAAGTGGAGCGTGTGTGTGCGGGATACATAATGTATGCTAAATGGTACCTAGGCACATCAGATATGATATGACAACCCCGTTTTTTGTTTCAGGACCAGAATGACCAGTAGCTCGGTTCAATAATCAATCAAGCACATTGCCGTCAGTCGAACCGATTTTTATACCTACCCAACGGTGCGTACAGCGCACAAGACACCATCCGCCAAAATGATGTCAACCAGCATTATTGTCGAAGAATGGCGCGACCTTTGGAGCTTCAAGGTCGACTTCATATTCGCGTCAATCGCATATGTGTTCTCCATCACAAACTTTTTCAAGTTGCCTATACTGATCTACACGCAAGGAGGACGTAAGTGTTTATCTTTCGATACTATAATTTATTATTCATCGTCATCTGATCGTCACAATGCGTTCGACGAGATGACACACAGTTCAAGCATCGTTTAATGTATGAGCAGTACAGCAGCATGCCAGTTTGCAAAATGTTTGCTCATCTGCAACTCAGCACACTTGTGAGACATGTACCAGACAGACTGTACATACAGGGTTCGGTTAAAAAATTTTATTATCGTGCTTTAAAAATATTTTCATATCTTTTAAAAAAAAACTTTTTAAAAATATTTTTAAAAAAATCTTTTTTCATTCCAGACCACCAAAAAATTGGTTTTTTTAAATATGCAATAGCTGAAGTCATGTCAGCTAACTACAGTATGTATTCAGGTCAGGGACACAAAAGTGATTAAGGCTCGATGTCCCCCTAGGTGTCGATGTCCCTTGGCTTCGATGTCCCCCTGATACGTAAGCATGTGAGGGATACAAAGTACAATTGCACGTTGTTGAGGCTTACTTTTTCTCACAGATGGAGATCATGCACATCGAATCGGCTGTCACGAATCACCATCGGCGGCATCGGGGAGAGACTAGAAGTGGATAACTACTTTCATTTTCTCCGGATGCTGCCGGTGGTGATTAGTGGTGGCCGATGCAAAGTACATGCCCTCCATTGGTCACTTCAGTAAGCAGTAACAACCCAAAGTCGATTGATATGCAACTACGCTGCATATGAAGGTGATTGCATGTCATAGCACATCGACACCCAGGGGGACATCGGGATTTAATGCACAAAGGTGAACTGACTTGCATGTTTGTGCCGATCAATTTCGATGTAATCCCTTCGGACATCACTTTGATAACCTCGAAGGTAACTATGCTGTGCGGTATATATGACAAAAGGAGGGCCAACCATGTTTGTGAGTTTTTAGATAAAGTTGTAGAGAAACAGACGTACAACCTAGACACTTTGTGTCACAGAAAACAGATGACTAATCCACGATCTCTCCAAATAGGCGAACAATGTCGAGTGTGTCCATGGCTTACGGCCCGCTCAATAACTGCACAGTATACAGTATGGGGTGTCCTGCATTATACATGTGACGGTTGTTGGGACATTTAGGAACACTATGAATCCATCATAACACCAATTCAAAATGAAACGTGGGCTTACTTTTTAAAATTTTAAAGCAAGAACGTGGCCAACATATTTTTTTTAAATCCAACCCTGTATACACATTATATACGCGTACCAACTGAACTGTAGAACTCGTCGCAGCAAAAAATAATGAGCATTGTGAAAGGGATGTGATAAATGAAGTAGCAAAGCAACGCAATGATGAGCCACCGAAAATAATACTTTCTTCTTCTCTTCAGTGGCGTTTGTGGCTGGTTACGTCGCATCGATATTTATCTGTTGCCTGCCCATTATTGTCATGGAGCTGGCGGTGGGTCAGCTCACTGGTCGAGCTCCAGTGCAGGCGCTGCTCAGTGTATGCCCGCTATTCAAAGGTTAGTATGTCATCGGAACATAATGTAAAAGACGAAGTGATACAAGAGTAACGATGTAGTAACGGTGCACTATTTAGATAACGGAAATTAGCTCACTTTGCAGGCGTCGGCGTGGCACAAGTCTTGTACTCGCTGGCATGGATGTCATACGTCGCTGTCTGGATCGGCTACCTCTGTCTCTACATCTTCTACTTCTTCTTCTACATAATGAAGCCTGATTCACCATGGCTATCATGCGATAATGACTGGAATGCGGCAACGTGCTCTGTGCCGTCAAACACAAGTGGCGCTGATGCGTTCCGACTTGACGATGAAGGAGATGGTAGCAGCATCAAGCAGTTCTTGAAGTTAGTTGAGGCCGTACTGAACAGCATGGCGCACTGCAGCGTCATCATGCAAAAGTCCAAGTTAAACCAATGCCAACCATTAACTCACGTAAAACAAGACGTCACGAATCTTTCAGATATCTCGTCAATCCATCCGAGAATATCAAGGAAATAGAAATGCTGCAGTGGATCATTATCTGCGGGGCTGGGGCTATTTGGACATGCGTCTTTGTTGCAATACTGGCCGGAGTTCGATGGCTGGGAAAGGTGAGCAGACTGGAAAACTGCCAATGCATGATGTAAAAGCCTTCCAGAAGTAATTACACATACCTACAGGTGTGCTATATCACGCTTTTCGTACCGTTCTTGTGCTTCACCGCAGTTCTGGTCTACATACTGGTCATGAATATCGAGCTCGCAGAAATCATCGGCGTACGAATTTTTGAATTGACCGATTGGAACAAAATGCTGGAGTGGGAAGTCAGTCATGTTTTATGGAACACACAACCAAGAAATGAAGGAAGGAAATACTTCGCAAAGCGCCCCATGACTTTTTCAGTTCTGGCAAATCGTGTTCAAGCAAAGTTTCTACGCGACCGGACTTGGATTTGGTGCCTTCATCACGTTGGGTTCGTATAATAAGCGCAACAACAACTTAGTGTGGTTAGTTCCGCCCAAAATACACAAAGCGCAAATGTTACGCTGTTTACAGGTACAAACAAATTACCGTTTTCAGTGACGCTCTGCTGATCGTGTTTTGCCATTTATTCTTGAGCGCGTTGCTCATTTGCACAGCGCTCGCTTCCGCAGGCTACGTTGGACACCAGCTAGGGGTCGATGATTTTGTCACCTACTTCTTGGACACGAAAGATCGTGAGTATACTGTATTTACATCCCTACTTTTATAATGATACCTATGTTCTGTACATTGGGTTGAATAACAATTGCTGAATATTTCAGCCAACTACTTCATCAAACAAATGCACTTCTTCATCGCCGCTGTCGGATCATTCGACCACTTTCACAGGGTTTGGACAGCAGTGTTGCTATTTGCGGTCGTATTGACAATATTGAACACATTTGTAAGTTACAGTTACTATTACGTAACTTTCAATCAAAGAACATGTACACAACACGCAGCAAGCCGAAGCGTGCATGCAACCAAACCGATTTCAGTACGTCCTGGGTCTGAATCTCCTGGCGACTTTGGAGGACGCATTTGGCGAAAAGGCGTCTCGTTGTGCACCCCGCTTCATGCTAGCGGCACTGGTCTGCTTGTTCGGATGTGGTTTATCGCTAATCCACACCACGAGGGTACGTTTTTGTGCTTAAGCATTATGTATAGTTAGTTATCGAACGATTTGTCCGAGCATCACCAACCTGCATTCGTATGTTTGCACAAAAACTTGTTACAGATTGGCCCATACACACTTGAGCTGACTGATAGGTTTCTGGACTATCTGACGCCGTGGGTCATCATAATCTTCGAGCTGTTAGCAATCGCTTGGTTCTACTGTGAGTCGAATTATTTTTTATCACTTCCAATTAAAATGCAGGGTGAATTGCACCGACAGAACTGAGATTGGGATCTCTGGATGCTAATGACAAACATATTTGCTCACAGGTGGCTACATGCTTGGAAAGGACATCAAAGCAATGGTCACACCTTGCTGCTGCTGGCTGACTGGCTTCAAGCTTATGATTCCTCTATACCTACTGCCTCTTGTTCCAATAGTGAGTACCGTTGTTGTCCACTTATCACGTATACATTCATGATAATTGGCAGAAACTGGTACGAACACATTTTCAGTACATAATGGTGGCACCGGAGAGTGGTACGCTGTGGATGTACGACTACGCTAATCAGTTATCAGACGCTGTCAAAGAACTCAGTTGTTCTGAGTACATTGGATGGGCAATCGCCATTGTACCACTGCTGCCAATCCCATTATTGATGATTTACATGATCATCAAGACTTGCATATTCGGCCCTGGCTTGACCAGGTGGCAGGTATGATAACCCTTTCTTAGTGATTCAGTTTTTGTATGGTAGTGGTGACTCACAACCGTTCAACTAAGTTGTAAGTCGTACTGCTTGATGCAATTACATACCCAACGGGTTGTACTAGCGCTTCATCTGCCTTGCAGCGCTGGGTCGCACTCGTACATCCACCCATAAACGAATGCTACTGGCAGAGCGATGCATCCGAAAGCAGATATCACGCCCAGACATTTTTGTAATTTGATATAAAGACAGTCTCAGTCTGCTCACTAACAAATGGGTGCCATGGTAGCTTATGGGTGCTTTGGGTAATAGTGTGTATCCCGCTTGTTACTAACATAACAACCGGTGTATGTATGTGTGCGCGCCAGTGTGTCGCAAGCCTTTAACTCAGAGCAATGCTCTTTTAATATTATTTATCGCCAGTTCGCAGCTTGTAATGTTGTCATCATATTTATACTATCTTATGCAGTTACACTCAAGGCAGGACCTCGAAATGTAATTTTGTGAACGACCATCTTAAACTTACCCATGTGTTGCAACAATCTTCCAGCGGTTCAAATACACGATAATATCGCCGTTGCGCTACGAAATCGTCAAACCGACACCCCCACCTCGCTACACCGCCACGGCACCCGGCTACGTGCTGCTGCCGCAGGCTCCACTTGCCGAACCAGAGAATTACACCGACGTTTATGGCGAACACGCCCATGTGGTACGAGTCTCGAATATTTGAACTGTCTGAAGGAACGGCAGCCAGCCAGCCTTGTAGCAGGCATAACCGACATTTCCAGTCGTCGATCATAGATATTCGATTGTTGTAGCAGACGTTTACGTATCTTTATCAGCAGCAGGTATTCAAATATACATGATATGATGACATTTATAGATTCAAAGATAGCAGAAACGGCAACAATGAATTTCAGTTTGTACACATTTTACAGCGGACATAATCGAATAAATGTCGTTCACAAAACTACCTGTATATCATCTCCTCGTGCTAAACATCATGCTTGTTCTTCACACAAACACTTCCTGACCTGACACGTACTACGTATGGTGGCTTCAATTCAACATACTTACTCATCAACAAGTGCATGTACTAACTACATTACCTTCCTTGTTACATATTTTTTTAGATGTTTACGCATCACAATCATGCGTCTTTGCCTGTGGATGCCTAACTCAAGTTTTTTTGTTATTTTCTACAGAGCGCTTATTCTTTCTAATTTTTCTGTCGCTGTCCAATGCTTGTGTTTCCATGCAGTCAGACTTTATTGGATCTTAAACAATGTTGCTTGGTATTTTGGTCGTGTTTGAGTGTTGAGTAATTTAGGCCGGTATACACTTTGTTGGTATGGTCAGGTCGGGCTAGGGCGGGGGTGAAATTGGGTTGGGCTTGGGCCATCTAGTGATTTTGTTGTTTCTGTGATTATGACCAGCGTAAAAATTGCTCCCCTGTG
Organism: Rhynchonema sp. JSB1_4; assembly: GCA_030248065.1. Classification (NCBI taxonomy): domain Eukaryota; kingdom Metazoa; phylum Nematoda; class Chromadorea; order Monhysterida; family Xyalidae; genus Rhynchonema; species Rhynchonema sp. JSB1_4. Next base: position 57,040 of record JASAMV010003500.1, read on the forward strand.
AGCTGCAATAGCTTTTTGAGAAGTATGAGATTTTTGGGCTGGTTGCAATCACAACAAAGAAAGAACGAAATCGCGAGCTATAGCTCAACCCATTTTCACGCCCGACCCGACCATGCCAGCAAAGTGCACCCCAGCCGCAATGTCAACGTGGTTTGTACTGTCACGCAGTGTTACTGTTTCTTCATACGATTTTCAATAATTCTTTGTCATCGAAATTACACACTTACAGTGTCGTGTGGATTTCAAGTTTTGCCCAGAGAGAGACACGAACAGGTGTTTTGTTCATATTTTGTGTGTACTTTTTGTTATTTCTTATGTACAGTTGCATTTTTGGAGATTATGTTGCTACGAAATACACCCGTGTGTATCATATGTGCGTCAGTTCGAAAACTAAGTAATCTTAAAGTCTGCCGGGAACAGACTGAATCAACCATGTTCGTAAAACCGCGCTGTTAAACCAGATTAGCCACAGTTGGTCCAATCTGCGCCCGGTCTGTGGTAATCCAGTTAATCTCATTAAATTCAATGTATCTATTCTCAAATTCTTGCGTGTGTTCGCTTGTGTTGTGCGTATCTCGTGTATTATCGTGCGCTGCGTTGAATTGAAACTGTAATTTTGTTCATCATGTACTTCAGCTTTGCTGGTACGACTACAAGCACCGGCGATGTACTTCAGCTTTGCTGGTACGACTACAAGCACCGGCGAAAAATTAATTAATCAGAATCCAGGGTCGTATCCACAAATCTGACGTGCAGCACTGTACTTCATCACAAACACACCAGTATTCATCTACACTAAATATTGAGCGAGTTTCAAGGTATAAAGCAAAGACTGTAGCTTTGCTGAATTCGCTGTATGTGATATTTTGCTTTTTGAATGATTATCTGCGTAAATTAGTGACGCTATTTTTGTTCGGCAGTTTGTTATCACACTCATGATAAATGTCTCCGACTTCGATACTAGTCACAATCGGTTCGGTTCGAGGATATGTGATGATATATCGCGAGGTTTGGGGAACAAGACTTGCACTCGGCAAGCACCCACTTCAGTCTTACAATCAGTTGGCAGGCGTGAGCAGGGGGTGAAAATGTTTAAACAAAGACATGGAAAAAATGTTCCGCCCGGACACTTACCACGAAAGATCAAAGTTCAGAATCTGGATCGAAGGTCCAAGCGGCAACGACAAGCAGCACCAACAGGAGTGCGTGACTGCCCAGCACCAAGTTTCCGCAGATCAGCAACACCAGAGTGACGTGACGTGCACCAAGAATAACGGCCAGTGACAGCAGAAAGACCTTGAAACATCAACAGGCTAAGCACATGCTAATGGGCAACGACTTGAAAAAAAACACCTTCCTCACCAAGAACTAACCGCAGGCAACAGGATCGACAATATGTGGACAATCATGCACGCGCACTGTTGTCACTCGCGAGGCTCTTATCGGCAGCTGAAAGGATAACGGTTAAGTGGGCCAACTGCAATAACGGTAAGTGGGCCAACTGCAAACAAATAAACATCAAGATCAAACGGATTGGAAAAAATAAGAGGAACTCACGAGTGTGACAAGAGAGCGCCTGCCAGTTTTTTGAACGAACGAAAATTCGGTTCCGACGAAGCTGCAACGACGGTTCTGGTCCAGTTCTGCAGTTCACCAGTGCACATGTGACAAATCCTGTCAGTGCTTCCTGCCAATTTTCGCAAAAATAATCTTGTGCAGTTGCGCACAACGGTGCGACGAAAAGCGCACATCAAACAGGTCACACAAATTAACGTTTTGAAAGCATCCAATTGTTACTTTTATACGGTAGGCATCGAAAAAGAAAACTCAAAACTCCGTACACCAAAAAACACAATCTGATCACAACAACAATTGGCGCGCGAGACAAACTCACCACAAAAATGACATTGCACACAAAGTTGAACAAAAACTGCACATTAGGTAGGGAAATAATTCACGTTGTTGCGCGGACAAATAAAAAAACCTTTCACTTTGTGATTCCAGCGACATCATTACGCTTATCTTGTCCGATTGTTTTGTTGGCTCTATCCAGCTCCATCTTGTTGTCGATCTCACCATGTTCACACACGGGTTCGTCATCAGTTGTCGCGGCCACGCTCGTCGATGATGCGCTCTGACATGAACATCAAGGTAAATGGGTACATTCTACACGCCCTTGTTGTGACACAGACACTTCTTACAGTGAACCCTCTATATAGTGGATATTTTTCAACACCATTTGGCCCGCAATCTGTCGTTGACCTCTCGTCCTTCTTGAGTGCAGCTCTACACGGTGAATATTCTTCACAGTGACAAAAAAAAAAAAAAAAAAAAAAAAAAAAAAAAAAAGAACAAACTAGGAAAAAAGTGCCGGAGGCAGCGCCGTATACCTTGGTTGTGGTGACCACACGTTGTCACTCTGTTTCTGATGATATAATGGGTCAAAACAAGCATCTTGTCCTCTATGCAGTATTTCCGTCAGTTTCTGATGATATAATGGATCAAAACAAGCACCCTGGCCTTCATACACTTTTTTACACCGTTTCTGATGATACAATGGGTCAAAACAAGCCTGTTCGTTCACTTTGACGACAACCAAGGTATACGCCGCGCGCTCGCCGGGGAGTTACCACCATTGTTTGTGTCATCAACTGCGAGTTAAATGGGTCAGCCAATTTTGTTGCCGGTCACAAACACAGTTTTCGAAATGATCAGTGATGTACAAACTGAGTGTCCTAGTCGACCAACCAGTGTCACAGATTTTAGAACGCTATGGTTCATTTAAGTTGGCAGTCGTCTAACTTGTGTCATAAATTGCGGAACTTACAGTCGTGGTTCAACCGGTGATAATCTAGTCGTGCAACTAGCGTCACAAGTTGCTCAACCAAGTGATTCAACTAAGCTAGTGATAATATAGTCGTCCAACTAGTCTCTCAAACTGCGGTACGTGGTGGTGCAACTTGTGATGATTGCATAAGTCGTCCATTGACGGCGCGATAGTCTGGTAGTAACAGGTAGAACAACAGGACCCCAACTTACACCCAAAAAAAAAACAAAATAATTCCACCCCCCCTAGTGATGGTATCATAGTCGTTCGACCAGTGTTGCGTAGGCGATCGCCGATCTTGTTCATGGAGGTAATTTCTTTTCAGTTGTGAATTGTGCTCTAGGTTGGACTTTTCGTCAATTTTTGCATTGGATCTTTTCCTGACGTTACATCCTCACAAGTTTGTCGGTTGTGAAAGATTGATTTTAGTTCCAAATACAAATGCATAAGCTTCCGTGGAAAGTTTGACTTGTGGTAACGCGGACCCATTTAACTCGCAGTTGATGACACAAACAATGGTGGTAACTCCCCGGCGAGCGCGCGGCGTATACCTTGGTTGTCGTCAAAGTGAACGAACAGGCTTGTTTTGACCCATTGTATCATCAGAAACGGTGTAAAAAAGTGTATGAAGGCCAGGGTGCTTGTTTTGATCCATTATATCATCAGAAACTGACGGAAATACTGCATAGAGGACAAGATGCTTGTTTTGACCCATTATATCATCAGAAACAGAGTGACAACGTGTGGTCACCACAACCAAGGTATACGGCGCTGCCTCCGGCACTTTTTTCCTAGTTTTGACCCTTTTGTCGAGTCTTGTGAAGACATCAAATGGGAACGCGCACTCCGGCATCGCGATGGATGCCGTCGTGGCTCGTGGGTTGCTTTACTGTACACAAGATAAATATAATAAACAAAAGCACAAATGAAGTAGCACACGCGAAACAATAGTCAACCAACAACAACTACCCAGTGCGGGCGGGGCAGCCATCAAACACGTCAAAGTTGTCACGCGTACTCCGTCATCGCGTTGCGATGCCGTCGTAAGCGTGCATTTTGCAACACGCAACAACCACATCCTTTCCACTTTTTGTCTTGAACTATAATTGTTCATCACAGTACTGTAATCAAAGGCAACGAAATCAAGAAGCTGAATTGTTGTATGTTGTTGAACTGGATTCTGCCACACACGTTACCAATCGTCCGACGAAGTGTGGCGACATTTTCTGTCGGTTGCACGACTAAATTGATAATGTACATTCTTAGTTGTGCGACCAAGCATGACAAAGTTTGCCGTCTGTTGTGCGACTAAATTCAACGACCTACACTCCAGTGATGCGACAACTAACAAGTTCGGGCGGGGCAGCCATCAAACACGTCAAAGTTGTCACGCGTACTCCGTCATCGCAAATACAGGACATCACTAATATCTCTAACTGACTGACGCAAGACTGACGGGCAAGGGCGATCTCCGTCGACGCGTTGCGTCGCCGTCGATGCCCTTGAGTGTCAACACATGATGTGACTAATATGCCTGATCACTAAACACACAGGCTGGATAGGTTAGTCCACCAACTAACGGCACGAAATGCACAGGCTAGTCCGACAATTAACGTCAAAAAATATACAGGCTGGTCCCCCGACCAACGGGCAAGACTGACGGGCAAGGGCGATCTCCGTCGACGCGTTGCGTCGCCGTCGATGCCCTTGAGTGTCAATACAAGACATGACTAATATGCCTAATCACTAAACACACAGCCTGGATTGGTTTTTTCCACCAACTAACGGCACGAAATGCACAGGCTAGTCCGGCAATTAACGTCAAAAAATATACAGGCTGGTCCCCCGACCAACGGGCAAGACTGACGGGCAAGGGCGATCTCCGTCGACGCGTTGCGTCGCCGTCGATGCCCTTGAGTGTCAATACAAGACATGACTAATATGCCTAATCACTAAACACACGACCTGGATTGGTTAGTCCACCAACTAACGGCACGAAATGCACAGGCTAGTCCGACAATTAACGTCAAAAAATATACAGGATCGTCCCCGACGGACGGGCAAGACTGACGGGCAAGGGCCTCCGTCGACGCGCTTCGCCGTCGATGCCCTTGAGTGTCAATACAAGACATGACTAATATGCCTAATCACTAAACACACAGCCTGGATTGGTTAGTCCACCAACTAACGGCACGAAATGCACAGGCTAGTCCGACAATTAACGTCAAAAAATATACAGGCTGGTCCCCCGACCAACGGGCAAGACTGACGGGCAAGGGCGATCTCCGTCGACGCGTTGCGTCGCCGTCGATGCCCTTGAGTGTCAATACAAGACATGACTAATATGCCTAATCACTAAACACACGACCTGGATTGGTTAGTCCACCAACTAACGGCACGAAATGCACAGGCTAGTCCGACAATTAACGTCAAAAAATATACAGGCTAGTCCCCCGACGAACGGGCAAGACTGACGGGCAAGGGCGATCTCCGTCGACGCGCTGCGTCGCCGTCGATGCCCTTGAGTGTCAATACAAGACATGACTAATATGCCTAATCACTAAACACACAGCCTGGATTGGTTAGTCCACCAACTAACGGCACGAAATGCACAGGCTAGTCCGACAATTAACGTCAAAAAATATACAGGCTGGTCCCCCGACCAACGGGCAAGACTGACGGGCAAGGGCGATCTCCGTCGACGCGTTGCGTCGCCGTCGATGCCCTTGAGTGTCAATACAAGACATGACTAATATGCCTAATCACTAAACACACGGCCTGGATTGGTTAGTCCACCAACTAACGGCACGAAATGCACAGGCTAGTCCGACAATTAACGTCAAAAAATTAACGTCAAAAAATATACAGGCTGGTCCCCCGACCAACGGGCAAGACTGACGGGCAAGGGACGTCTGCCTTCAGACGTCGCAGCGCCACTACCCACGCCTCGTCGGTTCTAAGCACAACGAGAAAACAAAATACCATAAGACCCGCACTGCCTAGCTGTCCGACGAGCATCAGAAAATAGTCGTACAATTAAGACCGCAACTTGATACTGGTCGAACAACTAAACTACACTATAACCTAGTCGCACGATTAACATCACACGCACTACCGAGTCACACGGCCAATACCCGCACTGCCTAGTTGTGCGACGAGCATCAGAAAATAGTCGTACAATTAAGACCACAACTTGATACTGGTCGCACAACTAAACTACACTATAACCTAGTCGCACGATTAACATCACACGCACTACCTAAACTAGAATATAACATAGTTGCCACGAGCATCAGAAAACAGTCGTACAATTAAGGCCGCAACTTGATACTGGTCGAACAACTAAACTACACTATAACCTAGTCGCACGACTAACATCACACGTATTACCGAGTTACACAGCCATTACCATAATAGCTGCACTGCCTAGTTATGCGACGAGAATCAGAAAATAGTCGTACAATTAAGACCGCAACTTGATACTGGTCGCACAACTAAACTACACTATAACCTAGTCGCACGATTAACATCACACGCACTACCGAATCACACGGCCAATACCCGCACTGCCTAGTTGTGCGACAAGCATCAGAAAATAGTCGTACAATTAAGACCAAAACTTGATACTGGTCGCACAACTAAACTACACTACAGCCTAGTCCACCCGCACTCCTATTGTGCGACGAGCATCAGAAAATAGTCTACAATTAAGACCACACTTGATACTGGTCGCACAACTAAACCACACTACAGCCTAGTCCACCCGCACTGCCTATTTGCGACACATCAAAATAGTCGTACAATTAAGACCACAACTTGATACTGGTCGCACAACTAAACTACACTATAACCTAGTTGCACGATTAATATCACACGCACTACCGAGTCACACAGCCATTACCATAATACCAGCACTGCCTAGTTGTGCGACGAGCATATCACTAAAAAATACGACTAACAGTCGTACAATTAAGACCTCAACTTGATACTGGTCGCACAACTAAACTACACTATAACCTAGTCGCACGACTAACAGTCGTACAATTAAGACCGCATCTTGATACTGGTCGCACAACTAAAGTAGACTATAATCTAGTCGCACGATTAACATCACACGCACTACCGAGTCACAGCCATTACCATAATACCCGCACTGCCTAGTTGTACGACGAGCATCAGAAAATAGTCGTACAATTAAGACCGCAACTTGATACTGATCGCACAACTAAACTACACTATAATCTAGTCGCACGCACTACCGAGTCACACAGCCATTACCAAAGTCGGCGAGAGAGCCTGTAGTTACAGTTCTAGTTGACACTCGAAATATGAAAAAACCAAAGAAACAAAAACTAACCAGGGAAGCCAACAGTTTCTGATGATCTTTGGAGCATTTTATTCTCGATTCGCCGGGTGGTCGTTTCTTCGGTCGACGTTGGTTGGTCTTCTTCCCGGTTCACAGATACCGAATCACAAACACAAACCAGTTTCCCCGAAGAAAATTTTCTGAAATTTTGTTTTTTCCGACCATTTTTTCCTTTGACCCCAAAATCGGGCCGGGCCGACCTTCTTAGGCTCGGACCGGGCCGGGCTGTGCTTTTTTGAAATCCCCCCCGGAAATACAGCCCCAGCCACCCCGCCCCCCCTAAAAGGTGTCAGTGCCCGGTTCACAGATACCAAATCACAAACACAAACCAGTTTTCCCGAGAAAATTTTCTGCAATTTTGTTTTTTCCGACCATTTTTTCCTTTGACCCCAAAATCGGGCCCGACCGACCTTCTTAGGCTCGGACCGGGCCGGGCTGTGCTTTTTTTGAAATCCCCCCCGGAAATACAACCCCAGCCTCCCCCCCAAGAAATACAGCCCGCCCCCCTAAAAGGTGTCAGTGCCCGGTTCACAGATACCAAATCACAAACACAAACCAGTTTTCCCGAGAAAATTTTCTGCAATTTTGTTTTTTCCGACCATTTTTTCCTTTGACCCCAAAATCGGGCCCGGCCGACCTTCTTAGGCTCGGGCCGGGCTGTGCTTTTTTTGAAATCCCCCCGGAAATACAACCCCAGCCTCAACCCCCCCCCAAGAAATACAGCCCGCCCCATAAAAGGTGTCTGTGCCTCTAGACGACTAGTTTTCTACCTCAAAAAATGACTTTTTCCTGATTTTAGGTCTTCCCCCCTCCCCCCTCCAGGGAGGTACACTAATTTCCCCGCCGGACCAGGGCTGTATTTCTCTTGGGGGAGGGGGGCGGGGCTGGGGCTGTATTTCCGGGGGGATTTCAAATAGAAAACAGTGGGGCCTATTTACCTCACCTGAGTCTTGCGTGAAAAAATAAAAAAGAAAAAGAAAAGAAGTAGAAAAGTCACGGAGCAAAGAAAGCGCGCGAACGGACAACCAATCAGCAGCTACATAAGCGCTGCCCGCAAGGCACACGCGCGCGAATTCAAAATTAACACATGCAAAGTGAAAGACCATTGCCTGTATTGCCTTGAAAGCCTGCATTGATGCAATTTTGTTGTTGTTGTTGCCTCAAAAACAATCAAAACATCGCTCAACACAAACCACGTTAAACCGCGCCAACCTCGCGAACCTGAACTCGAACACAAATTTCACCGCTTTTTGGGTGACCCAAAAACCGGTTTTTACAGGGTGGACCGATCTGAACTTTTCACACTTCTTTGACCTCCAGACGGACTCTGAAAAACAGTAAAAACATTGCTCAACTCGAACCACATTAAACCGCGCCAACCTCGCAAACCTGAACTCGAACACAAATTTTACCACTTTTTGGGTGACCCAAAAACCCGTTTTTACAGGGTGGACCAATCTGACGTTTTCATCACTTTCAAACCCGCAGACAGGCTCTCCAAACCAATCAAAATATCAACCAAAACAAGTCACACACGGTCAGAATAATGCTCACAAAAAACAGTAGTTGTGCGACTAACCACCAAAAACTAAGTGAAACATCACCGGCCGTTTTCTCGCGATAGAAGCGATATTATTTTTTTGTACATAGATGGGCACGGTCTCCACGACTAGACGAATCGAACGATATACGACTTGCCCGGCCTGATTCAGGATCCTTAGCGCGGTTGTCAACTGTCGCACTTTATGTGGCCGCCGAACACACGATTTTTCGGGTGGCTGAAAAACACCTTTCTACTGGGTGGATCGAGCTGAAATTTTCAGCGTTTTGTAACGGCTGGACTCCCACTCCAAAACAATCAAAACATCATTAAAAACCAATCACACGTCACCACGCCAGAACCCCCGTTTTTAACACACAAGGTATAGGCAAAAACCACTAAATCCAGCCTGGTGATGTTTCACTTGAGAATTTCGAAAAAAAATTTCCGCGGTCTCTCATCCTATCGAACTGTCCTTCCGATAGACATATTACTAACCCCGCAACGCAAAACCGCGATCGTTCGGTTCCCAACCAAGGTATACGGAGGTTAACGGCCGTTAACCCATACTTGTCCACCACACCATCCGTCGGAATCGGTTTGGGCCGACCAATACCAAACTGAATGATGACCGACGTGGTCCGAAAAAGCCCGACGCCGACATCACCGAATTTCAATAACAATCGTGAGCTTTCGGTCAATGTGGACCGAATGAGAAAACCACTGGCCGGCCGGTCCACATGATTGCCACCTTTGTGCCACTGTCACTAACGCAGTGTAGTTCCTGGGGGGAGGGGGGTCCCCCTCGGGTACGCTATCTCCCCCTCGGGTGCAGTGTAGTGGCTGGGGGGATAAGGGGGATTTCCCCCCTAAGGAGTAGGTAACTTGCAACCACCCCTTTGGGAGATGGGGGGGAAGGGTAGGTACCTTGCAACCACCCCGGAGGGTACCTTGCAACCATCAATTTATGGTTTTTATAGGCAAAAACCGGTATTTTTCGACCTCAAAACCCCAAAAATCTCCATATAATAGGTATTTTAGGGAAATTTTCGGCCAAAATGCAAAAAGTACCAATATTTCGGCCAAATTTGCAGTATAATGCATGCAAAAGCACCCTTTTTTCGGACCTCGGGCACCTTGCAACCTCCCGGAGGCTGGGTAGGGGGGTACCTTGCAACCATCTGGATCCATCCCCCCAAGGGTACCTTGCAACCATTTGCCTGCCACTACACTGCTCGGGTGGTACACTATCCCCCTATCTCCCCCTCCGGGTGCACTATCTCCCCCAATTTTTGCCTAAAATGGCCATTTTTAGGCCTAAAATGGGCATTTTTAGGCCTAACATGTGTGATTTTCAGGTCAATGTTCTCAAATGTCGCCAAAATACCCTTTTTATGATTTTTTTCCAAAAAGGGGCAAAAATAGGTCAAATTTTCTACCTCAAAAAGTTACTTTTTCCCGAATTTGGGTCTTCCCCCCCTCGGGGGTACACTATCTCCCCCTCCGAAAAAACGGGGGGGGGGTCCGCTATCTCCCGTCCGGACCAGGAACTACACTGCACTAACGTAACGCGCACCTTTTTCGGGCTGATTCCCGCGTTTTTCGCTCCGGTTCCCGCAAATGAGCCGGTCTTGAACACAGCGTTCATGTTCGATATTCCTGATTCTTGGTCCATTCTCTGCCTTCTGATTTCCCTGCCGCTCGCGTTTAATTGAATTTTAGTTGAATTTCGGACCAGTGCTGTGGCTGGGTGGGTGGGGGTTGGGGGTGTGGTTTTTTGAACCAAATTTCCTATCTTTTAAGCTAGTAAATTTTTTCAGAAGCTCTTTGCTAAAATTTTCCATAGTCTAAAAAGAGCTGGCAAATTTTAAGCTGCTAAACCAGAAAGATTTTTAAAGGGAAACAACGGAAAAATCACACGGTGCGCACGCAGTCGATTTACCTGCTATGCAGTGTAGTCCGGGAGGAGGGCGGTCCCCCTAGCCCCTAAAGTGCACCAAAACCGAGACCGAGAGGCACTGTAGTGGCTGGGGGGATGGGGGGATTCCCCCCCTAAGGGGTATCTATCTCGAGTCAACCCTTAGGGGGGATTGGGGGGAAGGGTATCTATCTCGAGCCGACCCCAAAGGGTATCTCGAGTAAGTAGATTTATGGTTTTCAAAGGCAAAAATAGGTGTTTTTCGACCTCGGGACCCCCAAAAATCGCAAACACCCAAAAATGGTCATTTTAGGCCAATTTTCAGCAAAAATGTCAAAAAGTACCCATTTTTAGGCCAATTTTGCAGAAAAATTGCATGCAAAAAAACGGCCTTTTTTGGCCTTTTTGGCGGACCATAGGGGTATCTTGAGTAGCCTCTGTCCCCCCTCCGAAAATAGTGGAGGGTACGTCTGTGTCCCCCTCCGGGAGATGAGTGGAGGGTACGTATTTTCCCTCCCCGAATCATATCGGAGGGTACGTCTGTTCCCCCTCCCAGAAATCGTGGAGGGTACGTCTGTTCCCCCTACAAAAATAGTGGAGGGTGCGTCTGTTCCCCCTAGGAAATAGTGGAGGGTCTAACCCTCAAATCATGGAGGGTCCTCTCCCCCTCCCAAAAATAGTGGAGGGTCAGTCTCTTCCCCCTCCAGAAATGATGGAGGGTGCGTCTCTTCCCCCTCCCGAAAATCATGGAGGGTACGTCTGTTCCCCCTCCGTAAATAGTGGAGGGAGCTTCTGATCCCCCTCCCAAATCATGAGAAGGTCGTGTCCCCCTACAAAATAGTGGAGGGTACGTCTGTTTCCCCTCCGGGAGATGATGGAGGGTCGCTATACCCTCCCGAAACCGTGGAGGGTACGTCTGTTCCCCCTCCGAAAATAGTGGAGGGTACGTCTGTCTGCCCTCGGGGAATCATGGAGGGTACGTCTGTCCCCCTTGCGAAAATAGTGGAGGGTACGTCTGTTCCCCCTACAGGGACCGGGAACTACACTGCTGTCACGTACCGCCATGTAAGCCATACAACCGGCGGGCCTCGTTATGGTTTTTAGAATAAACGAATTGACCAGAAATGCCGAAATCACATAACTTCACCATACCATTCCAATCGAGCAGAATCCTCGGCAACTTTTTCGCGTTCTGCATAAAAATATTTGTGGCGTCAAAGAGAAAAGTATTTGATTTCACATCAAAGTAGGGGTCGTCCGGAGATGCCATTCCACTCGTAAAACGTTATTGACGTAGGATTGAATCCACTTATAAGTAAATAGATTTGAACAGCGATTTTGTGCATATTGGATGGTGCAAAACAATCAGGGCACTGGTTTCCCAAGTTTCAAGGCCGACTGCATGCTATGTGCTTATCACTTCCTGACTTGACACGTTTAGAAGAAAGGCGCAACCATGCGTTAAACAGCGGCGTCAAAACACCAGGCAAGCGAATCGTGGATGTGTTGCGCTTCGGCTATTACACATACTAAGAATCGCGTTCTGAGTCGATTGCGCCGTGAATGAATAGGAGACTCCGTCAATGTGACGTTGGTTGAGTCGAACGGTCTCCTTTTTAAAGCGCGCGCTACGCCTTACACAGTGTTGCAAAAGTCACTGGCCGTTTCAATCATCTGTGGGTGTCGTTGCTTATTTTCGGTTCATGTGTCACACAAAAGGGATGCCATCAACGTGTTTTGGTTTACCCGCTGTATACACGCGAAACGTTTTAGAAACCATACATCGTGCACGTCGAATGTACCAGCCTAGTTTACGGTTGTGATCGAATTGAACACTCCGTAGAAGAAAAGTGAGCCAAAATTGAACCAAAAGACTGACCTCGATGTATGATCTTTCGTTGTTCCTTCAGATACTTGAGCGCGCTGATGATCGACACAGTCATTTTGCCGAGGATGGCTTCGGGCATGCCACGGCCGAGCCGACGCGATAGTTTTTCGAGACACGTGGCCATCAGCTCCATGCAGATCCACACCTCGACCTGAAAGTGTGATATTCTCTGAAAAAACCTATTGTCGTTTATTTGCAGCATTTTGTTCGAACAGCAACTCCAATTACCGGACTCTTTTTACTTGCACGCTCAGTGAAACTGAAACATCAGGGCAATAATCGGACACAATGGGAACAGTGATGTATAAACGCAACTTGCATTGAATATTGATGGATCTGGTGGGATGCAATTTCCACCGCAATTTCCACCAACTATTTTGCACTGTGTGCCTGTGCAACGAAGCGCGAGGAAATCACAAATTTCCCGCGCCCAGGTTTTGGCGCGTTGTGAGAAGAAAATTTCGAACAAATAATCCCTGAAACGTGCTTACATCAGTGATGAAGCAACCATAGCATTGCACGATGTAGGGGCAGTCGTGGCTGCGCGGCACCACTTTCAAGTCCATTATCGCGCGTTTGTTCTCCTCGCGGCTGCCCGTTCAGGCGCATTTGCTAAAAATAAACAATTTTGCTGTGTTATGTGATTGTGATCGAAAAACGTTTCGAAAAAGATCATGAAGAATGGTCTATACTTCCCCTCGACATCGGCGGTGCTCCTTTCAACATCTGTCAAACCCGAAAGCCCGCTCCTCAATCTTCGTAAGATGACGAAAGATTACGGAAAAGTTTCTCCTTTTAGCACTCACACGCTTACTAAGCCAAGACAATTCTCCTATGGACCTTCACAGCCATTTCCTTGCCGGTCTTTTCTTGTGCCTCATTCTGTACACATGTCCACAAGTGCCGTTGCCGAGTAATTAGAGTGCGGCTCCAGGTCGCTCGTTGATGATAAGCGAAATTCCTGCGACGAAAAACGTTTCTTGTATATCTTAAGAAACTGAATTTGATAAATAAAATTCATGCAGTTCATTTTATCGGTTCATTATTGTTCATCACAACTCAAGT
>JASAMV010003501.1:0-65446 GCA_030248065.1 Rhynchonema sp. JSB1_4
CAGTGCAGTGGCTGGGGGGAGGGGGGGTTCGACCCCCCCCAATGGTACCCTACCCGCCCCGGCCTGGCACACTACCCCCCGACCCGCCCCGCTCCGGGACCCTACCCCCCTACCCGTACCGCTCTGGTACCCTACCAGCCCCGATTTTTGCCCTCAAAATGCCCATTTTTCGTTCAAAAATGCCCAAATTTCGACCGAAAACCCTTAAAAGTGCAAAAAATCGCGCGCCCCGCGCGATATATGCACTTTATAGCATCTAAAACTAGGCGCCCAAAAAAACCTGTATTGCACCCTACCCGCCCCGAAAAATCTTCCCCCCTCCCCCTCCCCCCAAACCGGATTTCCCCCCCCCAAGAGTCCAGGTACACGACCCCCAACCCGCCCCGGATTTTTCCACCTATGTACCCTACCCGCCCCGCAAAAGTAGCCACAGCACTGTTCGTGTCTGTTCTTTGTGTAGTCCCTGGTTTGTTGCTGTGGTTTTGTTGTAACCAACCACTACTGTAGTAAGTTACTAGTAACTATCATATTTCCGTAATTGTCCCATCCGGTTTGGTAACTGTGCTTTCATCCAGTGTAGTTCCTGGGGTGGGGACGGGGGGAGGGAGCCCCCTCTAAGGTACACTGACCGCCGCGACCAAGGTACAGTAGTACACTAACCGCCGCACCAGGTACGCTAATCGCCTCAATTTTTGCCTAAAATACGCATTTTTAGTCCTAAAATGGGCATTTTAGGCCTAGCCTAATATGGGTGATTTTTAGGTCAATATTGTCAAAAGTCGCCAAAATACCGTATTTATGGAGGTTTTTTCCAAAAAGCAGCAAAAATCGGTGAAATTTTCTGCATCAAAAAGTGACTTTCCTGAATTTGGGTCTTCCAAAAAAACCGAAAAAAACCGGGTCCATTTTTTGGACCGAAAATAAATTTCCGTGAAAAAAACCGGGCAAATTTTCCACAAACTTTTTGACCAGTGCTGTGGCTACTTTTGCGGGGCGGGTATGGTACATAGTTGGAAAAAATCGGGGCGGGTAGGGGGTAGTGTACCTGGGATTTTGGGGGGGGGAATCCGGTTTGGGGAGGAAGATTTTTCGGGGCGGGTAGGGTACAACACAAGTTTTTTGGGGCGCCTGTTTTTATGTACTAAAAAGTGCCATCGCGCGCAGCGCGAGATTTTTTGCACTTTTTAGGGGTTTCGGTCGAAAACGGGGCATTTTTGACCGAAAAATGGGCAGTTTGGGGGTAAAAATCGGGGTGGGTAGGGTACCAGGGGCGGGGCGGGTAGGGGGTAGGGTACCAGAGCGGGGCGGGTAGGGGGGTAGCGTACCAGGCCGGGGCGGGTAGGGTACCATGGGGGGACACCCCCCCCCCCCCACCCCCCACCCCCCACCAGCCACTGCACTGACTTTGACCAAAATTGACGTTTTTGACCCTCATTTTTCAACATTCTGAAAGTTCATCAATGCAGGAGTGCCATGTGTAGGTCTGGAACCAGGTAAATTGGAGCAGTTTCTATGTCTTCACTAGCACGTAGTGTCTTTGCGCGATGCTTCACATCGGTTTTTCAGGTTCCCCTGTACCTATTATTTGATGTACTGGAAATTTATCCTCTGGAAATTTTTCGGTTTTTTTCTCCCAAAACATAAAGAACCGATTTTTTTCGCAACTATAATAGTTTGCGAATCTGCTTCTGAGAATTCGGTGCAATTTCAGATTATTGTCTGTTGCAGATGTCAGTGAATGCGGACAACAAGCCGTCAGTGATGATGATGATGACGACTACGACATGGAGCAGGGTCAGACAGACAACGACGAAAACGCCAAGCCAGCGTCGACCAACGAACAGCAATTTATCGACCAGTCGATCGTACAATTCCGTGCGCACACTCAGGTACACACCCAAAGCTGGGGTTATGCTTTTCCATTTTGGGCTTGTAGACAATGCCATATTTTGTGATAGCGTTGTTGGGGCAGTGATTTCGACCAGCGTAAAAGTTGTTCCCCTGCACCGACCAAATGAACAACTTTTGCGCTGGTTGAAATTAGTGCTCGAACCCTATCACTAAATATGATTGAAACAAAAATTGTCCTCATTGTCTGCAAGCTCAAAATGGACAAGTATAACTCCACCTTTGCGCAACAGTTGGAAGGTGGCACACGACATGGTTATGATTTCCCGCGAAAAGCCCTGCTTGACCCAAAATCCAAGCGGTGATTAACGGTTGTGAAGAATTGGTTTGTCCAGCGTGGCACTAAAAACTCGATTTTGGCGCGGAGCGCGAGATTCTGGGGGTTTCGGTAAAAAAGCGTAGGAAAACGTGCGATAAGTCAAGGAAAAATGATAGTGCTAAACTATTTGAAAAAAAATCCAGCCGGCAATAATGATTGCCACCTGGACCAACTTTCAAATGTGGAAATCTCAAGTGCGAATGTGGCTGAAAAATCGCGAGTATGCTACAACTTGGCATCGACACGAGTTGTCGATGACATGAGGGAGAGAGAGGCGGCGGCCGGCGGGGGGGGGCGGGGGGGGCGGGGGGGGGGCCGGCGGGGGGGGGCCGGCGAGGCGGGGGGGCGCCCCCCCCCGACCTCTAACCCTAATGACATGGGCCCTGAAAGTCTGCGCCTAATCTTGACCATACGCTCGCTTGCAGGACGTGTTCGCGATCACCACACACGGCCAATGGTGCTGCAGTGGGGGCCAGGACGATTTAGCTTACGTGTGGAACATCACCAACACTAAACAACAACAAGTGTTCAAATGCAGTGGTCACGGTGATTCGGTGACTTTCGTGCGATTCAATCATAACGGCACAAAACTGGCCACCGCCGATCTCAGTGGCTGCGTGCGCGTGTGGGTGGGGTTTGGCAACAGTGATGGTGGGAAGACGGCAACCATCGAATTGCTAACAGGTTTGATTGGCGGGCATGTTATTTTGTTTCACTGTGTGAAAATAATGAAAAAGATAGTAAGGAAATGCTAAAAAAATTGCCCGATGTTGTCCGTGCGGTCAAGTGGCTAGCGGTTTCGTCTCTCGAGTCTGCTGCTGTGATCATTTGTTGACCAAAAAACGACGGGTCTCGCCACGAGCACAAGCAATCACCGCGTCCGGATGCGGTCGGTCAACGGGATGGATGTGGCGATGTCGCGTTCGATACGCATTCATGTCTGCCTGGGTACGCCAGCAATGTCGCTTTTTTTGGATGTACACGGAACTGACGGGCAATCAACAACCCACAGCCTGTTCTGGACTGTTGACGATATGTGTACGTACTGATGCCAATGTACCCTCCGAGGCCGGCCTTGTCGTTTGACGTAGACGAGGATTGATTGATTACTGCACATTTTTCAGTTTCCTGATAACATGTCCTTTGATCTGTCCTTAGTTGTGTCCGTGATCTTTCTCTCTCCTTGGCGCTTCTTGTAGTTTTTGTTTGCTGTGGTTTTTGTTATAACTTCCGTAATTTTCCCACCCGGTCCTGTAACTATGCATATCTATCTCTTAATTTTACCTGTATTGTTTTGTGCTTGATTGAGGAGCAATAAACCAACCAACGAGTCTCCGGGAATGTCACTATAAAGAGGCTGGACTGTATCGTTTTTCAGCGTTCAGTGACGCCGGCGACCTGGAATGGATTCAGTGGCACCCGTCGACTGACATTCTGCTCGCTGGGGACAAGGACGGCAGCATTTGGATGTGGCTGGTTGGTTTGGGGCATCGGGCAACGTCGGGCCTTCGGTCGGCATCCAAAAAAGTTAGTGTCGCCCCCCCCCATCCAGGTCTGGTTGGTGGTGAGAATTTTGTGACAGCAGAGTGCTGTATTTTAATTTTTATAGGTAAGGTTTGTTGGTTTCTGGGTTTTCACCAGTATTCGCTTACGCTATTATTTCAACCAGTTTAGCTCCCATTCCTTATCAAGTCTGAGAAACATTTTGTTGTCATAAGTTGCGAAAGTCTTGCAGCGCAGTCCGCGTAGAATTTGCAAAAAATACCGTGCGAAACCCGATCGTCCTTCGAAGCATGTCATATACTTTGATACCAGCTGTGTCTTTCAGATCCGCGTGTGCGGCCAATCAGTTGCGCACTTATTATTGGCGAAATCAAGATAAATCAGACGGAAACATGTCAAAATGAAAATAATATCCTTCATTACGTATTCAGGCAGCCGATCGAACATCTACGAATTGCAAGGTGTTCGCGGCCGGCAACATCTCGTGCACGAACGGACTGATGCTGCAATCGGGCAAAGAACTGCTGGCCGGTTACGACGATGGGACGATCAGGTTGTGGAATTTGAAATCGGCCGATTCGAAATTGGCGTCTGTCACTGGCGCTGTGGCCGTGAACGACGGATTGGACGGTATTTTTGGGAACGTAAAATTGTTGTACTTGAAGCGATCGAAAGTTGATGATTGCTTCCGTATTGTTTTTTTTGTGTCGTTGATATTGCGATATTTTTACTGGTCCAGTTATTCACCAGTGCCTCTCTGGGTCTTCGTGTGCTGTTCTGTTCCCAGATAAACAGCCATCATCAATAAAGTCGAAACGGTTTTCATCTGTAAACCCTGAGGTGTGTCTAAAAAATGAGCCGAAGCGACCGGCACAAGCCAAAACCGCCCAATATGATGTCAACTGGCTCAACGTTGTTTGTTTTCACGTCTGAATGAAACATCATCTACTGTCTACGCACAGGTTCAATCACGTGCTGCGCCCGACACGCACGCCAACCATTGGCCGCATTTGGCAACAATCGGGGTCTGGTGCAAGTGGTGCATTGTGACACGGTCAAATTGACACATGTCCTGTGCGTTGACGCACCACCACCGCAGCAATCGAACTCACCTGATACTGATGCAGCCATGATGAACACTGACGAGGCCGGGTCCACCACTGGCTCCTCATCCGAGACGAGTGGCAGTGAGCTAAGATCGATTGAGACCGTGTCGTTTGCCAAATCTGACACAAGTTTGGTCCTGGCTGTCGGCACCGTGCAAGTGAGTCCGGACTAGGTTGGCTTTGGTTCTCGCGATGTGCAGTCGGTTTGTGCTCATCAGTGAATTCCACCGCAGACCGCGTATCAACCTTGCTTGCTTGCTGGCATGGACTTGGCATGGATTTGGGCAAATTTTGGTTGAACTGTACCTAGTGATAGAGTTGGCGCACTGATTTCGGTCAGCGTAAATCTTGTTCATTTGGCGCTGCAGGGGAACAACTTTCACGCTGACTGAAATTAGTGCGCCAACTGTATCACTAAATACCGGCTCAACCAAAACTGGCCGAAATCCATGCCAATTCTGCGCAGGACAAAATCGAGTGGCACCAGGAGCGATATCAAACTTGGTGATCGGGTCGGATCGGACGTGATCTGCCTTGGTCGCATGACTTTTTTTTTGAAAAAAAAACCAACATCACCCAGCCACGCAGGGTTCGTTGTGCATCTACGACCTGAGTGTCAATGGCGGCCAACTACAACACACGTGCCAACACCCAGCCGGGGTGGTCAAATGTGAATTCATTGATTCGCATCTTCTGCTAAGTGCCTGTTTGGATGGCCAGGTCAGGCTGTGGGACTCACGAAACGCTCAAATGCTCAAAACGTATACCGGTAATAGAGATGCGATCTATGATTTGGCTGTTAGTGACGATCGAAAATATGTGCTGACTGCCGGAGAGGATACGGTGTGTCGTGTGTTTGAGATATGATTTGGTACAGTCTAGGCTCTGTATAGTGATAGGATCGATAGGTGGTTTCATAGATTCCAGAGAAAAGAATCACTATTATGAGGCCACACTGTATCAGATAGTTTGATTCAGTGGAATTGGAGACGTTTTGCAATTTTGATGTTTCATTATCAAGTCAAGACAAGAACGGTTTTTATGTTATTATTTATTGTTGTTTCGTCAATTATAAGTGATCTATTGCTACTGCTGTTGTTGATTTTGATCTTCTTGTCTTGTTTGATGCAGACGCTCATGCCGGAATGAGCACCGAATAAAATTACTGAAGCGACTTCAATTTGCGTTCCGTGTTCTTGGACTTCTTCGGGTTGCTTTCACCCGGCCTGCTGCCATGCAGAATTCATATTTTTGCCAAGGTTTGCAGCAGTGAGTGAATGACATTCGTGTTCGTGTGATTAAATCGTATCCAATTTGGCATTTCTTTCAGGTATATGCACAATCGCTTCGATAATCGATACAAAATCTGTTAGATCAAATCCAGCTGCCAAACCAGCATGGCGTATCAAATGTACCGGTCAACGACACTGGGCAAGGCGTTGCAGGAAACGCTCGATGAACTTATACAGGTGTTTTTCGAAATTCCTGGTTTTGAATTTCCGTCGTTCCAGGTCAGAAATTTCGACCATTTTCGTATGAGATAGTATTGCACGCTTTTATATTGCAGGAAGGACAGATCACCCCAGCGCTGGCGTTGCGCGTCATAACCACGTATGACAAGGCGATCAACAAAGCGCTCGCGCAGCGAATCAAAACCAAAGTCGTGTTCAAGGTATATGTATTTGTACTTTGTGTGCAAATGCGCGATTGAACAGGCACATCAACTTGGGTTTGAGGTCGGCCGGCCGATCTTCGGAATCTTCGAACAAGCATGTTTATGCACGTCCGTAAATTCCACCCGGTGCTGTTGCTCGGCAATAAACTAACCAAGCGTGTTCGGAAATTTTTTATTTGCCCAACGTCCGACCACACCGTCAGTTCTCGGGCAGTGGCCCGGGACGGGAACAACGTCCGAAGTTTTCAAATGCGCTAACTCCAAAATATGGCCGCAAAAAACTACCGTCCAAAACAGACTAGGTTGAGGATGATCTTTATGACGAACGAACCTAAATTTCGGGTTTTGCGTCAAGTAACGATATTTCATGTTTTTTGTCAGGCCAACCATCTGAAAGCCTATCGATTCTGCGACAACGTTTGGACATTCCTGATGGAGAACGTCGACTTTCGCGAGGCCAGCAACGAAATGGTGTCGGTTGATCAGGTGAAGATAGTCGCCTGCGATGGCAAGGTGGCCGGCAGTAAGTGACGGAATGGGATTTGTTTGCTCTTCTGGAACGGAGCGAGACAACAATTCGCCTTATATTGATGTAGTCAACGCAGCCTTTTGTCGTGCTGACATGTGGTTCCTCGCAGTCGCGCCCATTCAAGGCTGCTTTGCTGTAGTTTGAGGAAAGAGCAAACAACTAGCTAAACTGCGCTGCACGGCGAAAAATGTTCCGACGGTTGCGTAACAGGAAGGCTGTTATGCAGTAATGTTGGTACGGTCAATGAAAGAACCAAAAAAAAGAGTAAAAATCGAACACCGAAACCGGTACGCATTTCGTAAAATCAACTAGTCACGCGTTGGCTGTTCAATGTTTTTCGAAAGTCTTTTGTGATTAAAATTACAACTGTTCTTGATATTTGTTAGCCTTTCCAGGTTCGACTTCCTCGTGACAGCATCTGTGCAATATCTGTTGTTCGATCGGGTATTCTTTGTTGTACAACAATAATGAAAATGTGATTATTCCTTCGTTTGTGTTTATTCTCGTCTGTTCCTTTTGTTGTCTTTGTTTGTTGTTTCTTTGAATCGAATTACAAGTGATTTTTTAATAAATAAAAAATTCAATGTTCAACAGAGCAAGAGCACGTTTGTGTGGCATAATCCTCGGGCTGATTGCCGCAACAGGAACAAAGACACAAAACACGAAGATTCACTCACAATATGACCTGACCCAGTAACAATAGAAATGGCAAAACCAAACAACCGATTAAAACGAATCATATTCGGCCCCCTTTGTAGCGGTAGGATTGGTTCCATTAGTTTCGGTAGCAATGCAGAGTGACAATTAGGAGAGAAGTGCCAGCTGGAGAACCACAAAGTAAAAGTCCACCATAAAGAGGGTCAATAACGGTGTTCAATAACACTGGAATGGACCAATCACACATTCTCATCTGCCCAAGTCCTTGGTCACCATTTGGCGCATGAGCGCAGCGGTCAGCTTTTCCAGTCTCTTCACATCCTGCAGTTGTTCGGTGCGATACTGCAGACAGACGATGTCATCGGTCATTTTGAGCACCAATTTTCCGTCTTTATGTTGATATTTGGTGACGAAACGGCATTTCGATGGTCGCGCCGTGAATAATTTCTCGACGCCTTTTGCAAACTCGTCCCACGACGTGAAATAGGTCATTTTGTCTTATTTTGGAATGATTATGCTACGCACTGCCTGCGGCTGTTTGGGGTTTGTCGGAAATGAACGACAGTCGATTTGATTCGATGCGGAAATCTGCGAAAAACAAACGAAGTATTATGGTCGCAATCGGGCCGGGTCGCGATTTTGGTTCTGGCCGGGAATTTGGCAGCTCGCGGCCCGAAAGTGGTTTCAATTCACCAAAGCTTATTATACTGCAAATCGCGATCTTTTGTTAAAAAAACAGAAATACAGAAACTATTTTTTGGACGGATTTGCCTAGGAAGCGATCAATACTTGACTGGGTCACAACTTTTTCAATGAAAACAATGCCGGGCCGAGGTTCGGTTAACTCGGGCCGGCCCGGAAATTTGGCGGATCGGGCCGCGCAAATCCGGTACAGTTGCAACCTCCAGTCTTGAGACATAGCATGAACAATGCTTGGCAAAATGCGGTGTCTGACACACAAGGCTTACTAATTTTTACAAACCTGAATGCTGAAATCTATGGTCAATTGAGCGTGTCAACCACTCAGCAAAAAGCCAAATTTCCACACCATACGAAATAATGGCTTTTGTTCGCCACCGGTCCACAACCCACCATATCAAACACCAACAAGAAGGACACATGTAATTTTCAGCAACAATTTTTTATCGTTTACAAAAATAACAACAGATATACAGAAATAAAGAACAGAAAAGAAACTGTACAAACAGACAAAATACACGCTCTGAGACATCAGTAATAATTTAGCAATCACTTGCAGATTGATTGAAACTCAATAGCTTTATAAATTAATAAAATTATTAAATAAAGAATAAAACGTGAACAACGAGTGCAAAAGGTTGGAAAACTTGATGTGAAGAAGCCAAAGCTAAACGACAACGCAAGCGCCGCCAAACGCAGCGCTCTCAAACTAGCAATAACGGGAACGACAAAAAAATCTGAAAACGAGAAAAAAAACAATTACAAAAAAGTCGCTCAATTCTCAAAAAACACTCCTGATGACTGACAAAACTTATCAAAACCTGCAGCAAGAAAACATTCAGCGGCGAAAACGCTCTCCTTATCACAGAAAAGGTCGATTGCGCTGAAGCATTCCGGTACTACGAATTTTCTCACAATATCATTGTCATGCGAAGCAACGTCGTATGGACAACAAGAAAGAAAACTCACCAAAACAAAAAACTGCGTTTCAACGTCGCTTAACATGAAATACGTCCCCAAATCCCACGGTGACATATTCGCAGAACCAAACCAACGAACCCAAACCGATCTAACAGCCAAATTGGTCATTTTTTCCAGTTAAGCTAATCAAAGAACGTTTACTAAATTCACTCAGTATCAAACGCGAATGAGATTCTGAGCTGTTGTCATACAATATTATACAACACACAAACTTAAAAGAGTTAACAGATGGCGAAACCCATCTGATTCTGTTGGCCAGAATGGCCAACACAGATTATTGACTGACGACCGACGATATAGACAGCTTATCTGAAATAAATGAATCCGAAAATTCATGTTGTGCGAATCACTCAAGTTGCTTGCCAGTCAGCCAACTATCTGCGTCAACCAATCAACCACCATCAACAGCGTTCGTTTCCAGAGGGCGCCATATCGCGAGCGACATTAGCCGAGCGAATTAGAATGATACTACATCAGCGATACTGGTTGAGCTCCTGCCATGCCTGATGCAAGCAACGTCGTAGGTCGGTATACGACACAATCAAAATGTTCCTGCCGTCATGCGACATCAGCTGGACTTTTTCGGGTGACCCGGCATCAAGCTGCAAAATTATACAGAATATTCGTGCCGAGCGCATTAGATTTTACACTGTCTCAGGCTCGGGTAGTATAAAATTTCAAGACAATGCCATTGGCATGGACTTGGCATGGGCAGGCGCAAATTTTGGTTGAACCTGAACCTCACCACTCAACCAACATTTGATCCTGCCCAAGCCACATGCATGCTTCAGCTGTATTTGGTGATAGAGCTAGCCTACTAATTTCGACCAGCGTCAATGTTGTTTATTCGGTGCAGGGGATCAACTTTTACGCTGGTCGAAATTAGTGCGCTAACTCGATCACAAAATACAGCTCGGCCAATATTTGCCTATGCCCAAGCCAAGTCCATGCCAATGAGCCTGCCTGCAAAGTTGATACGGCCCTTGGTGTGGGTATGGAACTAAACTTTTTTCTACTGTGTCCAAGATTCCAGCTCCCGATGTGACTAGACCACACGCACAGAGGGAACTGGGAACTTTTCAAAACACTTTCTGTGCCACTTACGGTCGCCGCAGGTATTATACAGAAACTATTTTGAAGATTCCGAAATTTTTGTTCCCAGTTCCGGGTTTGACTTCATACACGCGCCCTTCGATAAAATTGCCTCATGAAACCGTGGCTGACCGAAGGTCCGAAAAAATGTTTTACGCATGAAGAATACTAGAACCAGGAGAAACTCTGCCAAACGGCGTGTTCAGTCAGGTCAGACAGAATTTGGGCGCTCAAATGCAAAACGGAAACGAAAACCAACCTTATTCAAGCACTGAACGACGTGCGCCATGTCAATCCAGGGCATACCGTCAGCGCCAACCGCATGAAACACGTAGTCGCGGAACAATTTCAACAGATATCGGTCACCGGTCTCTGACCAGCCCGTGCGCGCACCACACCTGTGAAAAAAGCTAAGTTTTTGCTGCCTAAATTTTGCAAGAGCAGAACAACAACGGGCAAAATATTTCTATAATTGTATTTCAATTCGTAAAACAAACTCTGGCCGGTCGTTGATCGTGGCAAGTTTGCACACCAGCCGAAACAAACGGCCATTTTCAATCTCCTGAACGAGATAAAATATGGAATAAAAAAATTGAACGACGAGAAAAACAAAACCAAACACAAAAACTTCTTGACAAAAATAATCACTCGACCACCTTGCACAATTCATTCTCCAACAAGTCCGTTTTCATTTGCTGCGCCTCGAGTTGCGCGTAGAATCGAGCGCCGATCATCGGCATTATGTCATTGATGGACTTGGCTCGACTCGGCTGCACCGGTGTTAGTAAATAGCTGGAAAAAAGGCTGCCTGTCTTGTTATTGTAATACTGCGGATACTGCGCAGCACCGTCAGTTAAGTTCAACTGCGTGACAAAAA
The DNA here is from genome assembly GCA_030248065.1 of Rhynchonema sp. JSB1_4. Lineage (NCBI taxonomy): Eukaryota > Metazoa > Nematoda > Chromadorea > Monhysterida > Xyalidae > Rhynchonema > Rhynchonema sp. JSB1_4. The sequence goes on from JASAMV010003501.1 coordinate 11,347, forward strand.
TGCGTTTTCAACATGGTATGCTTTATTTTGAAACAGAAATGGTGCACCAATGGCGAAGCGACCAGCTAAAAACTCGCTTCTACGCTGCTCAAAACACTTAGCGACCGTAGGACCTTGAACACAGCGATGTTCCAAAGACACGTGCACTTCACTATACGTCTATGATAAACAATCAATTTTCAATTGGCGTGATGGTTTGCTATACCGTTAGTTTATAGCGTCGACACCCACTCAATAATACATAAATAAGAAGATTAATAAAAACATAATTACAAACCTTATTTACACATAAAATAAATACAAAACATCATTACAAAAAAAATAAAAACAAAACAAAAAAAAAAAAAAAACAAAAAATAAAAAAAAAAACAAAAAAACTTTTTTTTTGCTATACCGTCATCTCCACAAACCACTCAAACGCACTAACGTCACGGTATTTTTCAGATCGGTGCTGTAGTGCTGCGCGATTGTCTGCATGCTCGTCTGCAGATTCTCTCTGGTCGCCGACTGCAGACTGCCGCAGCCCAACGCAACGATCAAACGACCCAGGCCGTACAAGTCTTCGGCCTGTGTGAATTGATCATCATCATTAATTATTAACTCAATGGATTGGCAAAATTAAAACGGCGGTTTTATTCCAAAAAAATCTAATCGCTAACTTACGCGAAATCCAATTCCCTAGTTCGAAGACTTTGTGGCGCATTCTTCTCAGACCAACGCTCACAATAATCAGTCCTTAGCCCTAGCCCCAAGCCCACAACCAAACCAAGCCATCCTGGGCAGCGGGCAACCTTGGTAATGAACACAATCAGATCACAATCACAAACAAGAAAACGCCAAAAATGCACAATTTTCTTTTTGCCCACACACCTGATACATCTGCATGGCCTGCGCAACATTGGTTTGTGTTGACTCGAAAGTGAGCACGTCCATCACGCCGACACCGTTAATCAGCAATCTCAAATTAAGAATACCATGATTTCAAACACGAGAATAAAAAAAACCGTCTCTGTTGTTTAGCCAGCGTCAAACGTGGCGGTCCGCTTCGGTTTCGAAAAGGTGTTCTTCAGTGCCGAAAAATATTTGAAAAACAAAAAAAGTTTTTTTTCCAAAAATACGTTCTGCGAAAAAACACGCAAATATACACCAATCGCATATGATCTACACGAAATAATAAAAAAGACAACGAAACAGAAGCGTAGAGTAACAAGCGCGCACTTTGACTTTCCGGCCATGAGTATTTTCGTCGGGTCCATTGTTCGGGCGGCAAGACCGGCCGTGTGAATGGCTCGTAACGCCGACGAAAGTTGAATTACGAAATTCCAGATGTTCGATTCTGTCATACCACCGGATGACGAGGCACCGAACTTGCTCGACCCGCCTGAAACAGGGAGTTGACCAATGATCTAATTAATGCCGTAATGTTGCGAAAACAGAATCCGGGTGTTCCACTTATCTCATTTGGTCAGTCTAAACGCTTATATTTTGAGGGAGGCGGTCAATTTCTTGGGGGTGGCAGGCTCAACTTGTCGACAGTACGGTGAAAAACCTTGAGTGTTGCAAACTTGCTGACGCGCAAGGCGCAAACGCGCATGCATTGCGAAGCCAGCCGTAGTGCTGTTCTTTTCAAGTGTCACGACATCGTCACAGTGCGAATGCAACAGATGATGGCCGCCGCCGTGACCAAAAAAACTCTGTTCGAATGTAAATCCCGCCTGCTCCTTCATTAGTGACCCTGTGGATAGTTGAATGCAACTCCTCCGCACGCACTGACGCACAGATTCTTGCCAAGAACCTCTCGAACGGTGCGTTGCGGCGAGCAAACCATCATATGACTACGTTGCGCATAGGTAAAGCATAACAAAAACAAGCCACAAAAAAACCAAAATGCCAAATACCGGTGCCAGATTTGCCCCCTCGGCCATCGATTGACCCGTCAAGGAAACCATTCAGTCGTTGATGCGATAAATTTCCAGCGACGGTGAAGTGCTGCGCGCGCAGTGTCTCGGCCGCCGCGTGATAATCGTACACAAACACGAGCGCTGGAATGAAAATAAAGTTGGAAATCAATAATTCGTGTCAAAATTCACACATCACACAATTCAAGTTTCACGGAGGCACGCGGCTGGATCATACTTTTGGAGGATTTTTTTTGACACGTGCAGGGTTTCGACGTGCGTAAGAGCCGTTCGAACACCTCCACACAAGTAACACCGGACAAGCTCTCAGAAAATTATCGAATACTATAGTAAATTTCCAAATTCGCTGCCGCACAGTAAACTACGCCCCATAGTTAGTGTCATGTTTATAACATGTTTATAACCCGAACCCTAACCATGCGCGGTTCTGAAACATTACGCGCAGCTGCCTGGCTGGCAAGCTGCACGTGTATGTGTTGCCTGAATGTTTCCAAAGTTGATGTTCGGGTTTAGAACCTGAGACTAGCTATGGGGCGTACTTTACTGTGCGGCAGCGAATTTGGAAATGTGCTATACCCTCACAATAAAGTTAAAAAAATTGGCATGTTCAGACTACTATCTAAATGTAGCCCTGCCATGAATAAAAAGAGGTAAATGCTTGTTTTATCCCATTATAGCATCGAAACTTGAAGGCCATCTCAAAGTACGACACTGCCTTGGCACTTTGATCCTAGTGATAAATGTTCTGCCAGTTAACGATAACAGTGTAGTACAACCTTCGACGATTTATCCCGGTTGCGACACAGCTAACGTGAATGAAGTCTGAAAACATCATAAGAAAGCCAGGTCATTCACTCACAAAGATCGCCGAATGCTTTCGTCGTGAACACATCCCGTAGCTGGACGACGTTTGAATGCACCAGCTTCTTCCACATGTCAATCATACTCAAACATTTTGTGTTCACGATCCGACAGTCTGAGAATTTCAATAAACATGTTTACCAAAAAAATGCAGGAAAAAACGAATTGTACAATATAGACTATTTTTTCTAAATATCAATGAAACCAACTGTGTAATCGACGTAGGCAGTACTGTAGTCCGTCTTTCACATTCAATGCTTTGTACGTTGTGCTGACGTGCGACAAGAAATAACCTGCAGACAGATAGGTAGCTCAAGTATATGCATAATAGGCGACTCATGTTTTTTCGGACTTTATTCACAAAGTCTGGCACAAATCATCAAAAACCAAAAGAAAGAAAATTGTGCCTGGTCGTTCGCTGCCGCGTTCCAACGGGCACAAATGTCTGTACGTTTCGACTTCGATCGGGATCTCGGACGCCAGTGGTCCATCGGGCTGCGCCAATGTTATTAGTTGTCGGGTTAGAAGTTCCTAAAAATTATAAGTCACAAGCAGATAAGGACTTGAGAATAGGGATCGGAGGAAGGTAGGGTATCGGTACCCACAACGTATCGGGCTATCGGGTGTCGGCATGTTTTCCAAGGCATGGGGTATTACACTTTTCGCAGTTGAAACCCCGTTCTCACAGACTGCTCAGCAGATATTCATTGCTTTACGAACTGAAATTTTTTAACACGCACGAAAAACCTCATTTTTGCTACAACAACGGTGTTTTGTTGGTTGGTACTTTGACGTTATCGGGTATCGGGTTATCTTCGAAGTACCGGGTATCGCGTATAAGCTTTTTCATGAATTATAGGGTATCTCATCTGGCCATTTTCCGAGTATCGGGTAGCGGCTTTTTTCGCGAACTATCGGGCATCGGGTATCGGCATTTGCCAAATATCGGCTATCGCGTAGCGGCATACCCCCGATAGCGATACCGATCCCTACTTGAGACATACAATTTTATGCCCGGGAACTGTTGAATAGCAAATTTCTCTAATTCTGCAGGTAAAATTAAAAACAGAAAACGAACCGTTTTGATTTCGGTCGGCGTGAAGTACGTGTTGACGCTGGCACCTTTCGGTCGCGCGCGTGCCAAATGCGGCGGCGGCGCCGGATAGAGGTAGAAATTCGGCAACACCTGTCACGGAATTATAATGGTCAGCAGTGGCACTGTAGAGGCTGGCGTATTCCCCCCGCCCCTTGGGGGGTATCTGTTTCGAGTCAACCCTGAGGGAAAGGGTATCTATCGCGAGCCGACCCCAAAGGTATCTCGACTCAGTAGGTGTCTGCTCTTCAAAGGCAAAAATGGGTGTTTGTTCCACTTCGGAACCCCAATAACTCGCCGCGCGCAAACACACAAGGACGGTCATTTTCGGTCAAAAAGTGCCCATTTTTAGGCCGATTTTGCAGTAAAATTGCCCGATCAGTTGACAATTGCCGAGTTTCTTATCGCGACCTTTTCTTTCCGTTGAGGCGAATACAGAAATCAACGCTAAAACAGCAGACCGAAACCAACCGGCACAACCCAAAAGTCTTGTTAAAATTATAAGGAAACCACCCCAACCCCACCCCTCCGGGCTTTCAAACCAAAAGAAAATCATCATCTCCCCTTTTAACAACTTCCCAAACCAGCCCCACGCCATTTTCCATTACCCCCCCAAAAACGAACCACTTTTAAAAAAAAAAAAAAAACTATACGTACCGCACTATTGCCCGCCGCCCGGTCCCCATCGGCACCCGACTGTGTCGAGTACGGGTCATTCGCAGCGGCACCGTCAAGTGCACCGCCGCCAGCCGTTCCTGATGCCTCCGAGCCGGGCGGGTAGAAATAGGTCGTGCCGCCGAACACGGACTCCTGGATAACGGTGGAATGGATTTGATGAAATTGAAGTGACATTTTGTGATGAAATTTAGCACCATGTTGCGTCTGGCAGTGGAGGAATCGTATGTACAATGTTTTCAGGCTTCCAAATTTTTATGTTTTTGGAGAAATGTTTCCCGAATAGGGAGGGAGCAATGCATCTCATGACTGATGAGCACCCGTGTGCATTGTGACATATATAGTCTCGTGATAGGGTCCGAAACTATATATGCAGCTTGAGACTACTCTATTATTATAAATATTGCCTACATTTATAAAAAACTGAATAAACCACTGCTACACACTCCTTTTGATGATGGTAGATCTCAACAAAAATTGAGCTCGGTGGCGAAAGACTACCGAAGGACTTCAAAGGGTGCCTGAAAGCGTCGATCTAAATTCATTTGCCAAATCCTAGGCTTCAAAATACTAATTGACACATCACAGATTCAAACAAATAGTTTTGAAAAATTAAAAGAATTACGCCCAAAACAACCAGTAAAAAATGCAAGAAAATATGCCAAGCAACCTGAATCATCTGCATATTCTGCATGCCCTGCTGCAATCCAGTCATGTTCGACTGCGGGATAAACTCGGGCACATTTGACATCATTGTTGAGCTGCTATTTGCCACAGCATTGCTGCCCGTGCTGTAGCCGGACATCGAACCATTGTGCACTGCAATCAAACTCATGGTTTTCATTGTAGGTACTTTTATTGTGCTCAACGTATACTGGCGGATGAAAAAAACCGTTTTTTTCACTGAAAAAAACCCAAAAAAACCGGGTCCATATCGGACGTGAAAAAAAAACCGAAAAAACCTCAGCCTCGGAAAACATCGGTCTTTTTTCACGAAATTTTCCAATTTTTGACAGAAGTTAGGAACCGGTTCTTCCGCCAGTATAGCTCAACGAAATTATTTTTTTAAATTCATCAAGCCTACAAAGAAACTCAGAGGATTTTATTTTACGGGTGGCAGTGTAGTTCCTGGTCCGGAGGGGGAACAGGCGGTACCCCCCTTTTTTTCGGAGGGGGAACAGACGTACCCTCCTGGGGGGGAAGGGGGGGGGGGGGAGGGACCCGGAAGGGGGGGGGGAGGACCCAAATTTGGAGAAAAGTCATTTTTTGAGGTCGAAAATTTGGCTCATTTTTGCCCCTTTTCGGAAAAAATTCTCCATAAAAAGGGTATTTTGGCAACTCTTGACATCATTGACCTAAAAATCACCCATTTTAGGCCAAAAAATGCCTATTTTAGGCCAAAATTTGCCTATTTTAGGTAAAAATTGGAGGAACAGACGTACCCGAGGGGGGGAGGAACTACACTGACGGGTGGGGTACCGGGGCCCTGTTCCATGTTGGCCGTGGCCATATTTACAGGTTTACTTGAACAGGTTTTGACAGTGATCGGTGTTTTTTTTACAAAATTATGGTCCCTAGCTAAAACAAGCTGCTGAAATGTTCAAGCATTCACCAAATGAGCACAACAAACTTGAGCTCGGCGAATTGTACATGTGCTGCTGTTGTGACGGTGACGTTTGGTCAGCGTAGGACATTGGCGGGCCCGAAGCACGCGGTGGCGTCATTTGCAGCTGCAGTGATGAAGATGAAAATAATTGTAACCACAAATTGTCAATTGAATGAAGGGGGAAAATCTGAAATCGAACAAAACATGTTTATTGCACCGAAAATTCACGCACGAGTGAAAATTCCGAATTGAAATTAGAGATCAAATTTAAGCCAGAAATTTTCCATTTCGTTTGCCAACAAAATTCTTCAGGCGCAATAAAAATTTCATCGTTGAATTTTCAAGCGCATCTCCGAAAAACTAACGGGTTGATAGGGTTTGGCGGCTTCGTTTGTCGGTGGCACCGCACCCCGCTGCTGCATGTAATGGAACAGACGCGAGCCGGCCGGCGGCTGCCCCAGAGCATCGGGATGGTTTTGGAACATGATATCGTTCGTCAAGTCAACAAGATCTCAAGTTCACGTAAGTTCTGGTTGTGGTCTTCTGCTCATCACCTTGTAGCGACTGCAATCGACTCTGCCTTGACCGACGACGTTTCTTCATTCACGAGCTCTCCGTTTGCTCACTCCATTCACCTCAGGCTGGCTCACCAAAAAAAACAACGTCACGCTGGTTGTTGCCTGCTCATCTCATCGACCAGCCGCTTGCACGACACGAATGATTTTGCCAAGTTCTCTGCAATTGTATGACCGTGTTCAATTGTAACATTCTGATGTAAATAAAGTGCAGCTTCAATATCAAATCGTTTTTATTTTCCATATTTTTCCAAAATCCAACCGCGTCCGGGATCCGAAAAAGAAAAGAAACGAAATTCCTCCTTGCGATTTTTCTTGTCTTCAGTGTCGTCACCAATCATGTGACGGCTTCGCGTGGGCGAGAGCGGACCAAAAATATAAAAGGCAGAAGGATCAAGCACAACAACGCTGCCACACATGAACTAAGGTCATTAGTAGTGTAGTAGCATGCAAGCCTTTGGATAAACCAACACGATATATCTGTGCTTTCAAATGCAGAACAGAATGTCAAAACTTCTCTTTCCAGAGAATATGAAGAAACACACGTGGGCCAACAAGTTTTATTCATTCACAGGTATTTCGTTGTAAAGGCAAACTACGCCAACACGAGCCCGATTTCGGAGATGGCGTGCTTGCAAAACGCAAGGAAAGAGAAATCCTCATGCACCGCGTTGTATTCTACAACGTGTGAGATTTCCAAATCAGCAGCCACGTATGAATGTTTCACTATTCTGCCACCTCCGAAATCGGGCTCGTGTTGGCGTAGTGTCACTATATATCGCACACACGTATTATAGATCCGGAAAACAGAAAAGATTCAACAAAACAAAACAACGAATAGGAACACACATACATAAAGGCAGTCTACGGGAGGTTGTCACTCAGCCCCCGAATACCGTAACCCACCGCGAGTGAGATCGTTGCGAGACCCATGCTGATCGCTGCTTATCGACACGTGTATTAGCGGCAGCAAGCTGGAAATTGTCATCGTGCGCCTCGAACACCAAAACTTGGAATTGTTGGTTGGTGTTGGCGCTAACACGCAAAACATAGATAAAAAACAAAATGGTCTCGACACGATCCTTGCAGATCAAAATTACGGTGGGTTACGGTATTCGGGGGCTGAGTGACAACCCCCCGTAGACTGCCTTTATACAGTATGCATAACACAATAACAACACCAAGAAAACAACAAAAAAAGAGCGTGACACACACATGGTTCAAGATCGCAGCCAAACTGCCACAAACTCCAAAGATGAGCAGACAACACTAAATAAACGACATAAACAAATGAATGCACACATGATGGCCGAATAAACTTTGTGACCAAATCAGTCCTAAACTGACGCGAGGGTGTTTCGCGATTTATTGATGCCACAAGTTTTGGCCAAAGCGTGACAGTTGCATTCAGTAGGCACCAAAACAACGAGTCACACTGGCAAAAATTAGTGCCATCATTCAGTAGATCTCAAATACAAAAACAGTCTCATGAGCAAGCCGATCACCAAGTTTGACAATAGATACCGACGAATGTCATTCTGCATATCTAACCAATCACTCAATCAGCATTGACATCGTACACGACCACCTGTCCCAGTATTTGTGTTTGTGCGTGTGACACGACCATTACCTGTTGGTAACGTAAAGTATAAGGCCTATTTATGGACAAACTACTCTTCCAAGCCAAGATAACAGCACTCAGCCGGAAAGAGTACTGTTTACTCCGTACAATTTGCTCCCCATTTAAAGGTGCTGGTTAACAACCCTTCGACCGCGCTTGATCTTGGGGGGGTAGTATATTTTAACAAAGTTTGGACATCGTGTTACTCGACCCTAATCTAGCGAACCGATTGGTTGCTTCCTGATGTTTCACGGCCACGTTGGAGTTTGCCCCTGGTGAAAAAGACCGAAAAAATTTGAAATGCTGCTGTGACACGAATAGGCATTTTCAAAGTTTGATACTGGAGTGACAGCAACCTCCAACATTGTGGCAAAAACCGCAATGCACAATAGCTATTGAAACGTCCGCATTGAAAGGACGTCTGGATATGATACATCATCATGTCACATAATCACCCAGACAGGGTTTTTTTCAAAATGGGCCAGTGGCCCATTGATGGCTCATTTACCAAAAATCTAGCAGCTCATTTAGTGGCTCATTCTTACTAAAGTACTGGCTCCCTGAAATTCTTGTGGCTCATTCAAAACTTTTAGTGGCCCAATGAGCCACCGTCAGTGGTAAAAAAAACCGCACCCGGACAACACACACACACAAGTGCGATGACGTCATGGGCGGCCTATGCGTTCAATACCTGTGTCATATCGGTGGCCAGTTTCAGCACCGAATCATCCCCAAGCCTGTGCTGTGCGCGATGTGGCTCGTCCATCGAGGGCACACACCGATGGCCCATCACAACGTCGTCGTACACCCACAGGTGCACACGGTCGCGTTCTGCAATGTGGTGTTTCAAATGGACAATCAAAAGAATAGGCTGTTTTTGTGTCTTGTCCAAAAAAAGTGTTGTCGGTGCCGGAACACTAATGAAGCCATGCTCAGGCGTTTTTAACTCAATTCTCGTTCCCATTTTGACCCCGCTCATGTAATGGACAAATAGTGGATACCAAAAATAAAATGAATTGACAGCAATGACGTTTGACATCATTAGGCTGTCTCACAGCGATTCACCAAGGCGTCGCCAGTGTCAAAAGCGCAAGATGGCTAGAAGCGAAGACCCAGAAGGCACTGTGAGAAACATGCGAGTTATAAGTGAACCACTGAGCAAAAAATGTTGGAATTTCTGTTTGGACAGCCGACAACACATGCCCATTTGGTGCGCATTCGCACTATGGCGATGGCTTGGCGTACCGACCGGCCGTCTGTGAAAGCAACAAAACGAACAGTCAAATAAAAACAGTGCACACAAACGTATAGTCCCACCACGAACTCATGAGACGACTTATTTTGAAGTTGACTTGAACGGATCCAATAATGTTCCGGTTCCACGTGTTTCGGAAATGAAAGAAAGAGAAACGCATGTATTTTTTAAAAACACGCTCTCCACCTCGGTGCGTAAATTCCCTTTTGACTCCCAAAACATTTATGTGTTGAACGACATTGCTGTTCGCGTAAGCACGCAACAAATTGAGGTCAGCCAGCTGGAACTTGTCATCATGTCTCTCGGCCCAATCTCTTTCTTTTGTTTGCGAAAACCCGTGTAACCGGCGCATTTTTGAATCTGACAAAACAAGCTTTAAAAAGAGTCGTCTCATGAGCACGTGGCTGGACTGTACACGCACTTTTAATATTCCTCTCCATTCGTTTCATGCGTCTGACGAGTCTGTCCGTGTTGTCATTATCCAACACGGGCACGCACAGCTCGAATAGGCCGTTGCAGGGCTGTACGTTGATGAAACGAACCGATATCGATGGCTGAAGCATGGGCGGAATTTTCGAAACGGTGTAAAGGTCAGTTGGGCGTAAAGGTCGGTGGAAAGTTCGGTCGAAAGCTCGGTCGGCGTAGCTCGGTGTAAACGTGGAACATTTCCTGTTATTAACGTGGAATGTTTCAAGTTTACATCGAGGTCTATCACACTGAGATGTCGACCGCGCTTTCCACCGACCTTTACACCCAACTGACCTTTACACCGTTTCGAAAATATCACCCCATGAAGGCTCACATGACAATCGTTCATCAACTTCGGTTTGGCTTGCCTGCTGTCAGCGTGGAATGTTGTTTCATGTGTACACCGAGCTTTCGATCGAGCTAACACCGACCTTTACGCCCAACTGACGTTTACACCGTTTCGAACACACCACCCACTGGGTATCAGATCACTGATAGTGCTGGTGCATACAAATCTAGATATGTACGGTGCATAAACACACTAGATTGGATAACAAACTGTTAATCACAAAGCAGGTTCAGGCTGAACCGGACAACAACACGAAAGAAGTGTTTTTAACTTTGCACACAGCTAAAGGCAAACTACGCCAACACGAGCCCGATTTCGCAGCTGGCAGAATAGTGAAACATTCTGACGTGGCTGCTGATTTGGGAAATGTTACACGTTGAAGAATATAAAGTGGAGGATGATGATTTTCTCTTTCTATTCGTTTTGAATACACAACACCTTCGAAATCGGGCTCGTGTTGGCGTAGGTTGCCTATACCAACATCAGTGCGGAACATGATGAACGGTCGACCGGGCGTACAGTCGTCCCGAATCTTATCGTCTGCCGCCGAACTAGATGGCTGCAGCTCGACGTCCTCCAGCTGAAACGTGATTATATCACAAAAGCATTGTTGTAAAATTTATTGCAACTGTGAAACATCAGTCAGCCAGACACTCACCGCCAGTGCGTCAACCAGATACGGTAGCATGTGTGAGAGCAGTTTGGCCTGATCAAACGGGCTATCGGTGCGCAGTGCGGACACACCTTGAAATAAAAAAAGAGTAAATTGTTGGACCGCATTTACGAAAGGACATATTGTACATAGACCAATAATAGGCGAATTCTATGTGATCGCTCAATCAATGCCAACCTTTGAGCGCATAATGTTCCTTTACGGCCTGCACAAATGGCATCACTTTTTTCATCACCTTCTTCAACGCACCAACTTTGCCCATGTGTTGCGCGATCGACTTGTTGTCGGGCAGTTGATTCGAATTGCTCTGTATGCTTATGTATGATCAGTGAAACATCAGTATGATGGGAAATGCTCGCTACATGTGGTCAGTTATACTGTTTCCCAAATGTTTGAAGTGCGCAATGTTCTCTCTCTTTGGTGCGTGTAAAACAGTGAGTGTAAAATTTAGCCCACTAGCTGGTCTGAGAAGTGGCTAAAAAAACGTCCAGAACCCAGTAGCGTGCGTCATACATAAAATCAATAATGCATGCGAGCGGCTCAGATGTTACCGTATGTTAAGACACGCGCTATGTTAATACAGAGGACAAGATCTCAGAAATTTACAATAAAATCCCGAATTAACTAACATCGTGCAACACTTTCAGCTCTTTCAAAACGACGCCCTGCCACGACGGGTATTCATCGGCCGTGTAGATGATGGCGTGCGTCGGTAGCTCACTCTTGCCACCGCCTTTCTGAAACAGGCAACAAAAACCAATGTTTCAAACGAAAACACCGATTGAGCCACAGACTAACAGCCATAATCACAGTCCGGCCTCTTTGTGGTGGTAATACGATCATTGTTGGTAAGCACCTCCCCGGGTCAAAGATTCAAAACGGAACACAAAACCGTCAGTCAGTCGGTCACCACGGCTAGTGCAAACACGGCGATCGGTTCGGTTCAGTTTTGCAATCTGTCAATGAGTGATATTTTCGAAACGGTGTAAAGATCGGTGGAAAGCTCGATCGACAGCTCAGTGTGATAGACCTCGGTGTAAACTTGAAACATTCCACGTTAATAACAGGCAATGTTTCACGTTTACACCGAGCTACGCCGACCGAGCTTTCGACGGAACTTTACACCGACCTTTACGCCCAACTGACCTTTACACCGTTTCGAAAATTCCACCCAACGTGACAAAAATTCACAAGACCGCACAAAGGACCACGCCCATGTTTCATCCCAGGCTCATGCAAAAAAAGGACAGCTATAAGCAGGACAGGCCGTATACCAAATAGTGCCCAAGACGCAAACCAACGCTAACCCTGGGCTGTAGGTACGCCTTTAGTCGCAGTCTGAACTCCCGTATGGCGTCATCAATAAACTCCGACTGTTGCAACAATTGCTCCTGATCACTAATCTCGTGCGGCACCGGGAAACACGCGTGCATGATGCTCGAAGGCTGGGCAAACATCAATAATCGATCATAAGAGTGACATAAGACTAATTGTAGAGTGGTTGACGTTGACCCACGCTGGGGTACGGTACGCGCAGAACGGTTCTGAACAAAACACCGATAGTGGGCTTTGGACATTTTTAGACTGTGCCTCAGTTCAAGCTCAGGCGAACGCCATAAAAATAAGAACACGCGACTGATATTGATACACTGGTTGAATTTCCGTCGTTCATCCAGTGGTTTTCAAATTTTTCCAAAAGAATGATCCGAGCACAGTGCGAGTCAACTACGTGTATCAACGACATTACGAATGGCGTGAGTTCTTTTAAAAAATACACACAAGAGCGAACAAACCACACATTACGGCTACGTACGCGTGAATTGCACAGCTCAGTTGCCGGCACCGATCTATAGGTTCACAGACGAGCGAAGCGGTGCACCAGGTCATCATCAGTGCAGGGATGCACTGGACACGGCTGTGGTTAACCTTTTTCTCCATCAACATCCAAATCTGTTCAGCCACGTGCGGACAAACGGGCGCCATCAGCAACGCCTGCACCTCGATGAAAGTCAACACCAGACGTTCGTGCATCAATGTGTCACCGCTGTACTCGCGGTATTTGTCGCGACACAGCTGTAAAGCAAACAAACGCAACTTTGTGATGTGTGGGACGGCATGAAGCAAAGCGATTGAGCCATTGGGAATGTTTTCCTGTTTGTTCATGATACTCCCGAATGTCTGTCTGACCTATCATCATGATAGGTCAGACAGACATTCGGGAGGCTGATGTACTAAGACGTTTCCCATTGTCCGTTACATTTATTTCACACATTATATAATTAGAGCAAACGGCACATGGGCTTGTGAGACGCCCGCGGTCGACTGTATTCAACGGCATTGTTTTCCAAACAATCGCAATCGCCATTACGGACCGCCCTCAAAAATACAATTCTTGTTCATTGCAAAGAATACTCACTCAACCAACTGCACCACATACACGAGTTTCGATTAGGGCTCCACCAGATGGACCCGAAACCAGAAACCCGAAACATAAATTTTTTTCTATGTCCATGTTTCGGGTTTTGAAAAAAAACCCGAAACACAAAGCATAATAATCGAAAATGTTTCGGTCCCGCCACTTGTAGCTCACGTAAACAATTTATACAGTTAGTCGAAACATTTTCGATTATGATGCTTCGTGTTTCGGTTTTTTTTCAAAACCCGAAACCCGAAACATGGACATAGAAAAAAATTCTGTTTCGGGTTTCGGGTCTATCTGGTGGAGCCCTAAGATATATGAACGGGCGGATTGAGAACCAAACTGTCAGTCGCCAAAAGAGGGCCGCCCTTCAAAGCGGTACATCGCAGTGCGAGTGGACTATAACTTGAGTTGTGTCCATTACTACCATCTACAATATAAAGGCAAACTACGCCAACACGAGCCCGATTTCGGAGTTGGTGCACTAGCAAAACGCAAAGAAAGAGAAATCCTCATGCACCACATTGTATTCCACAACATGTAACGTTTCCCAAATCAGCAGCCACGTGTGAATGTTTCACTAATCTACCACCTTATACTGTCATAAAGAACCGTTCTTTATTTTTCGTGGAAAAAAAACGGTTTTTTTCCGAAAAAAACCGTTTTTTTTTCCAAATACTTTTCCAGTACTTAAGAACGTAATTTCGAAAAACATAACAATTTCAGTGCAAAATTTGTTCGAAGTGACGAGAGTGCTCTTGAAGAGTGTTGAAGTCAGTCGAAAACACTTGGTTTACACGCTTTTTGGCCCATTTTGGGCCAGTTAATTTTTGTGCTCGAGCCAATTTTTCACTGAAATCGAAAAACTCATCAGTTTTGCATTACAATTTTTTGGAAAAATTGGAATAAAGTACCGATATTTTTCCGATCAAAAACCGAAAAGGTACCCACGGAAAAATAAATGGAAAAGTATTCGGGTCTCGGAAAAAAACGGTTTTTTTTCGGTTTTTTTTTCCGAAAAAAAACCGGTTTTTTTTCCGCCTGCCAGTATATACCACCTCCGAAATCGGGCTCATGTTGGCGTAGTTTGCCTTTACCTGCAATTCAAAGAATCCCGTCCGAATGGCCTCCTTATACATCATGTTCTCATAGTGTTGTTGTGTGTCGCGAATGGCTCGGTTCATTTCGGCCACAAATACCAAGTCGTTGAATGTGGACGCTGGTTGCGAGGCCGGTCGCAACTGTTGACCGCAATTGGGCTGTGATCGGTAGCTTTGGATCTCTTTCACCTGCGGTAGTTGGATAGATGATGTTTTACTTGGAAATAGTTGCCCAGGATGCACGGTGGACAAGGTAGATAAAATCAGTTAATAGGCCCATGGTGAGGTGGTTCACAAGCGTCGCTGATGGCCTTCTGCCGCATCTCGAGCGAGATTACCGAGGCCAATAATTTCGACCGGCGGAAATGTTTTCCCAACGGTAAATAAAACACCGTTACGGTGGCCGAAGTTAATTTTGTTGCTGGACTGTTAATCTCGAAACATCATCGATACAATCCGTCCTCCGTTTGATTACCAGAAGTTGCAGGATTGGAATTTTCTAAATGATGTAAACAAGAGTTCACTGTTGAGGTCGGTGTGAACATAAAACACTGCTTGCTGTCAACGCGGAATATTTACACCCAACTCTTGTTTGCACCGTTTTCAAAATTCCACCCATGGAATGATTATTGCGGCTCTTCAGCTGCATACGTAAAGGTTCTCTGTCAGGGACATGCGTTAACCACCCCACAACAATCCAGCACATACCCATTCCAACAAATTGTACAATCTCAGTACTCCGGCATCTGCCATTGTTTCCACGAAATTCGCATCGTCAACACCATCGCCGGCCGTGGCCAGAGCAAGGCGCATGCCTGAATTTTCAAGGGAAACATAGCCTGAACTATCAAGCCAACACAACACCAACATATTGAGTGAGCGCGGATGTGGGGTGTTTTTGATCGCCCATGTCGACCAGTTTTCACAGACGGGCGATGGATGCACCAGTACGAATCATTGTCACCATCACCGTCAGTACGAATGTTCAGAAAATTTCTAAATTCGCTGTCGCATAATAAACTACGCCTGTAGTTAATGTCAAGTTCTAAACCCGCAAATCAACTTTTGAAACATTCAGACAGCCGACACACACGCAGCTTGCCAGCCAGCCAGGCAGCTGTGGCCAACGTTTCAGAACTGCGCGTGGTTCACGTTCGGGTTTAGAACTTAACATTAACCATGGGACGTATTTTAGTGCAGGGCAGCAAATTTAGAAGTTTATTATACCAGAATGGACGCAAAAACACCAACGATCTAAGTGTATTAAATTGTTAAAAAATAGTATTGAATTGTTAAATGACTGACCATCGGCTGAGTACTTGGTGATCGCATCATCAAGCGTCAGAAAATTGCCCGTCGATTTCGACATCTGCAAAGGCCAGTCTTGCAATTGAATCGGTAACTGCAATTGCAATAACGCTCGAGAATTTTGCCAAATAAAATACGTAACCTTTTCATTATTCAGCAACAAATGTCCATTAGCTCTGACGGACTGCGGCCATTTCTGCGGATCATTATCCCAGATCGACACGTGATTGTAGAGGAAATAGGTGAGATGATTCTGAATGAGATCTTTGCCCGAAACGCGCAGATCCACCGGGTAGAAGTATTCGAACTGAGCTCGCAGATGTTTCAGCTTGTCTTCGCTGACTGGCATGGTCGTCGGGTTGTACTTGGCTTGCAGGTACACATAGTCCCACACGGCAGGGGTCAGTTGATTGGGTCTGAATTCAAGACAACTGGTTGATGGAAGTTCTGATGAGTTTGGGCTACGAGTAATGCTTGGCCACTGCTGGTCACATACAAACCAGTAGCAGCCGTGCGTCAACCAATGTTTGAGAAGGATCCAATAAAGGCCTGACAGGATTTGAAAGTGCACGGCGGTTTTTATTACCACGTGATCTGATCTGATCTCGTTACTGATCTCCTCCTGCGAAATAGATCCTTGGGCTTGGGCAACAGTACAGTCCAATCTATGAAGGGACCCGAATATGTTGGATAAAACGGTCGCGCGACCAAGCCGTCGCACAACAACTGATGGTGCCCAAAAAACTAATGCGAACATAACAACACCCAAATGGGCGAACTTTATGTCCAACACTCCCGGTTTACTGCCATCCACATTTCCTTGCAGCAAGTGTGCCACCGTGTAATAGGCCATGTAGATGGTCGAGTCTGATAGGGACTCAATCAGCCACGTCTTGTCCCACGGCAGTCGGGTGCCTGTGTAAAGTCAGGTAATAAAAGGTGTTAGTCGTTGTGAAAACTTTGTGGTGCATCTTATTCCTGGCCAACTCAGCTCAATTTCATTGTTTTATTACTATTTCCTAAATTAAGAACGTTTAGTGGGACTATCCGTACAGTCATCACTATAAAGGAGGTGGACTGTAGCGTCAGCAATCCCCCCCGACCACCCGGTCTTGTAACTTTGCTTCTATCACTAATTTACGTGCATGGTTTTATGCGTCACTGACAGCAATAAACCAACCAACCCAACGAACGCACCGAGACCGTATGATCGCGAACAAGCGTGTTCGTGCAGCCATCCCAGTGTGAACTCAAAATTGTTTCGCACATCCGTTGAGTAGGTGTTGAGATTGGACAGGCATTCCGCTGTTTTCGCTTTCCACTCGGGATCCCCGTAGTTCAGATACCTGTTATTTGACGAAGCAGAATGTTCTTGTCGGATAGCGCATCGTTCTTAGTTGGTGGTAATAGTAAGTGCATACCATTCACGGTTGACATCTAACGCAGTCAAACCACAACAGTGCCTTTTGATGACATTTCACTGAAGCCACCAAGATCTGCTGATGCCCCCAAGTTCGATAGATACAAAATTTTCATTTTTTTTTGGTCTGGGAGTTCTTTTTACGCTGATCGATCACATGAGCGTCCGCGGTTTTCAAACGGCATAAACAAAACACAAAAAGGCGGCGTGATTCATGCGCACATTCAATTTTATCACCATCACTAATATTTCGGATTGACCATAACCCAATCAACCGACCATTGATCACACAACGCCACCACACACTCATCCCCCGATCGTGACGTCACGGGTTTCTCCGGCTCGACGTACGCGCACGCTTCGTTCCGGGCCAGCATCTCATCACGGATTTTGGCCTTGACATCTTGAATCTTCTCGCCTTTGAAGGCGCCCACCGTCATCACCTGCAGGTGACCGGCAGATAATATGTGGGTGAGTTGATGTTATGATGGAAAAAAGCGGGGGATTAGGTTGGGTCCGGGGTTGATCGGTCACGAGACTGCGCGCAGTCTAGATATGACAAATGTGATGTTTCATTGAGGGTCGACTGCACGCAAAAATTCATTTCCAAGGCCAGAATCAAGAGTACGAGCCTCTTGACATGTGCATTCAAGGGACCACAAGGATGAAAAGTGACGCGAATCCGATCGAATTGCTGACGTAAAATGGTTGACGAAAAGCACACTACATTAAGTTGGCTCAGGTTTTCTTGAAAAGAAGACCCATGGTCAACGCGGAACATTGACACAGAATTTTTGATCGACAAATTTAAATAATCTACGTAAATGATTCGGTGGCACGCTTAATGCCAACCATTTTCCAATGTGTCATGAAACTAACCCCTTCATAGAATCCCTTCAAATAGACGCGTTCCTTTGCCTGTTCCAGTTTGTCGCGATCATTCTGCGATTGAATCTTCAATTCCTCACAAACAATCGGCGCTGCCATCCCATCGAAACCCGGGATCGCAAGAATTGGGATCTAAATAGGGGATAAACTTGCTACCTTATTCAGTCGAAGAAAAAAACAGCGGTCAACTGACACAATTGTACAGCTTTCACGTCAGCTGAAGCTCGCTAAGACTAGCGTTGCGTGAACTACACCGCAATAGGCTTGATAACTGAACCGTAATGGTCTGCTAAATCGAAAAATAAGGGCCACGGTGGGCTGGGCACGCAACCAAGAAACTAAAAAACCGACCGGTTCAAAAGGCAGCACATGTTCGTCCTTGATACCATACTTCTCGCGTAATGGCTGAAACAATGCTCAGTGAATTTTTTTACACAAAAACTTGAATCAATCGAAAAACACGCACCTTTTTCTTTCTCAGATCATTCAACGCCGCATAGTCATCGGGCGCGTCTGATGGCACACTTGTGACCACGCCAGTGCCTGAGTTAGCAAGGCCAATTACAACTGCCCGACAATACACAATAATTTGTAGAATACGAACCCTTGGTCTCCTTGACACTCATCATTGGCAACGCATAGATCGTGCTGTAGCTGGTCAGCGGTGCGGATAATGCCGTGCCCATTAGGTCACTACCTGTATGTCATAGAGTATTGTAGCAAGAGATCGGCGAGTACCCGAACGACACCATGATATGTGCACGAATCCGACACCCGACATTTGAGAAAAGGGCCGACACACGACAGTTCGAAAAATATACGACACCGGACGACGTTTTTGGAGCAAAAATAGGCGAATTGGTTTATCGAATTAATTTACCGAATTCAAGGGTTTTTGAATATAATGGACACAAAAATATAAATTTCTACACCTTGGGAGAACATTTGGTCAGAAGAAAAACTGCACTCAAAATTTTTCACTCAGCAAAATTTATGTGTTTTCCGTGGTAAGTATCGGGTTCCAAATAACCCGACGCCCGACAGCGGTACCCACCCAATTTTGGTACCCAACAACCCGACATCGTTCCACCCCTAATTGAAAAAGTGGCTAACGACAAAATTGCAATTGGTTCGGGGACTAACTGTACAAAACGAAACTGACCAGTAACTTCAAACAGTTCGTTCACATATCCCTCCTTTGGTGTCATGCCCTGATAACTCATGTTCCGCGCGGCACGTCGTGTGCATATGAACACTTCTTCGCCCTTGGCGCCCGCATCGAACGCGATGTACCTGGAAGGTTGGCTGGAGGGCTGATGTTTCAATGCCCCTAACTTTTCTTCCGATTGACTAAACGATGGTGTGCACAAATAAAGGCAAACTACACCAACACGAGCCCGATTTCGAAGGTGGTGTGTATTCAAAACGAATAGAAAGAGAAAATCATCATGCTCCGCTTTGTATTCTTCTACGTGTAACATTTCCCAAATCAGCAGCCACGTCAGAATGTTTCACTATTCTGCCAGCTGCGAAATCGAGCTCATGTTGGTGTTGTTTGCCTATATCTGAAAATGACAGGCGGCAATACAAAAATGTTTCAACTCAAACCTCAGATCGGGATGGAGGAAACAATTGGTCTGCCCGTACATGGTCTCAGGTCGAAGAGTGGCCGCCACCAGAAAAGTGGGACGATTTCGAAGTCTTCTACAAATATCACTTCTATTTTAGGATCATTAATTCGATCTGATCAATCAATCAACCAATAAACTCACGCCAAATTAGATTTCAACTTCGGCACACTGTTCGTGTCTTTGACTTTCATTTTCACGATCGTATATTCTTGTGGCCCGACGCCCTTGAATGACGACAGTCATGTATGTAAGACGATACAATTACATTGAACTTCACAAAGAAATTTAATTCATAATTTTCATACCTCGCCAGTTTGTCGATCGTGGTCCATGCACGGCTGGCCGTCCTTCGGTGAAAAAATCGTGTATCTGCAATATGTATTCTTAAAATTATCTAGTTTTCGCCAAAATCAAACCAAATTGTCATGATGTAGGGGGGGGTCAGACGAAACGCAGCAAGCCAGGTAAATCAACCTTGTGCAGCAGCTGCACCAACCGTTTGCCAAACTGAATCCGGTTTTGTTGTTTGAGTTTCAGGAATTGCCAGGACACAAACGAATCGTAATACGGGTTGACATCGGTGGTGATGAAGGAACGACGCCAGTCAACCTGTACGGTCTAGTTGTGTGATTTCTGTTTTTTTTTGCCGAATTGGGCAATCTGACTTGGTCACGTGCGCTTTTGAAATGAACGTGGAACATCTCAAGATTTAGGGCGGGCTTAGGTTGAATCCGGAAATCGGAATCCGGAAATATTTCAGGAAAACGCATTATTTTTGCATGTAAATTCTTGCGTTTTCCGGAAATATTTCCGGAGCCCAGAAATGTTTTGTATTTTTGCGTGTAAATTATTTCCGAGTTCCGGATTCCGGATTTAACCTAAGTTCGCCCTTACAGCGACAACTATTGTATCTAGTTTCGATCAATCTCCAAACGGATTGCTTTCAGACGACGCGAAGACTATGTAAAGGTTAAAATGTTTGGCCACTGACATACAAAAAACAGACTTTTGCACAAATGATGCATGGTGATTCGTTTTGGCGATTGTAAAGGCAAACTACACCAACATGAGCCCTATTTCGAAGGTGCTGTGTATTCAAAACGAATAGAAAGAGAAAATCCTCATGTTGCATTCTACAACGCAGAACATTTCCCAAGTCAGCAGCCACGTCACAATGTTCCACCGGTCTGCCAGCTGCGAAATCGCGCTCATGTTGGTGTAGTAGTTTGCCTTTAACCACTAATTACGCACACTTATAACAACCCAAAAACACCACTGCTTTCGTCCAACCTTGACTCCCATTCGTTTGAGATCCCGGATAGCCAGCGGCGGAAAGTACTGCAGCCAATGCTGGGCGTCGGCGAACATGGGAATGTCTGACTCGGGCACACCAAGAGATTGCAGAATGTTCCATTGATACTTGGAATCGCCCGTCTTTGCTGCCGCTTTGCTCTGTGACATCGAGAATATATCGATTCATACAACTACGAATGAACGTTTTTGGGGTCACCACACGGCCATCCGGTGCATTTGAACCGATGGGAACCTGGCACAATGCCCGTTGAGGATGAAAACAGGCCGAAACGGTGGGTAACCCCTACAAGGCAAACCAGCCGTGCTTTGCACACCTAGACCATACCGATCACCCCAACTTACCCCCTAAAATCGGGCGCCCGCGCCGGCCCAAAGAGCAAGAAAAACCTAGGGGCCGGACACCTATCTTGCATAACTCATATTGTGAATGTGAATTTTTTAGCCACTTTTTAGGAAGCACTTCATTTCTGATTTAGAAACGGTTGTTGCATGTCACTTGACCTCTTGATTGTACTGCAGCCGAATATCAAGGACCTATATGCATTTCTGCCTTCGCCAGTTCTTGATCAACTGCAGGGGGTGACCTCAACGCAATGTACGTATGGGGATCATAAATGAACATTTTGCGTCAAGAAGTCTGTCATCGGCCTAGGCCTGTCATCGGCGCGTCTCCGTGACAGGTCGCTAAAGGCAAACCAGCCGTGCTTTGCAGACCTGGACCATACCGTATCACCCTGAATTCTGACACACTTGAAATGTTTCGGGTTACTGTAGCCACGTCTCGCGCGGTTAGCCGATAAACAACACACACAAACGCACCCTAAGTGTTTCATGATCTTGGCTCTTTCACACGCAAGCCACGCGCGACGTGGCTACGGCTCAAACACAAAAAAAAAAAAAAAAAAAAAAATAACAAAAAAAAAAAACAAAACCAAAAAAAAAAAAAAAAACAAAAAACAGTAACCCGAAACATTTCAGGTGTGTAAGAATTCAGGGTGATACGGTATGGTCTGACTGCAAAGTATGGCTGGTTTCCCTATACAATGAGCCAACGCCTCAAAACAAGCCTGAAATTTTCACCACAATCATGCCTACCTTCTTACTCTTCGACTTGTCCTTGAGCATCAGTTCGGTTGCCGATGGTTTGAGTGTCACTCCTTCGTCGACGGACTCCCGAGGTTCGGCCGGGAACTGCGGCGGACAGCCGTAGTCATCCATTTCGCGTTTCAGTTTGTCCGCACAGGCCTTGATCGGCATACCTGTTGTGTGGTTTACTTGGTGTATTGGATTCGTTCAGTTCGGTATATGGAACTTCACGTGTGGCAACGACTTTACAATAAGCATCAGTGCGAGATAACGTTCTGCCACTGGCGTGGTCAAGGCAGGAGTGCGCAGCACTATAATTCTTCTCAAAAGGCAATTTTCGAACAAGGACTGGATGAAATGAGTTTTCAAAACAGACTCAAGTACTAGATATAAAAGTAATTTTTTTATCCACAGCCCCCTCCGTTCAGGTATAGAAACAAAGACGCCCCTGCATTTTGCAAACCCACAAAATAACGAACCAGTGCAATGGAGCCCGAACGGAAACAACGCTGTGCGTCCCTTCATTCGTTGATAGCCAATCGCGAACTGGTGGAAAAAAGCTATCTTTCTTGTGATGTTTCACTAAATGACAGAGAATGCACAAACGAACCTCGCATTTCGACAGCGAAAATGTGTGCCCGAGGTGCAGACGACCGTTCATGTATGGGTACGGAAACGTGGCAAAGTACTTGGGCGTACTGCTGTGAAAATAGAAGCACATTGCAAAACATACTTGTCCAAACGTCAGAAAGTACAGTCGATGTGGTATGCAGCGTGGTCTTTCTCGTGAACGAATGCTTGATTCAAAATCTGTCATAGACACACCATATAGTGAATGTTCGTCACAGTGAACGAAAGTGACGCGATCCCCGAACCATGTCACCATAATGAGAACAGCAACAAGCACAAAAACTAACACATCTTTGGGTACATCCTGTTCAAAGACGCGTTCTTCATCCCAACGCTGCTGAATGGCTGCCTCAATATCCAGCAGCGTCTGCACTTTGGCACGACCCTTTTGTTCGACCGACATGATTCCTTTGGGTCGAAATTTCGCTAAATTTCACACTTTAAATTGACACAAATTCACAGACAGGAAATGGAAAAATGATATCATTCTTGTGATGAAGTACGCAAACTTTCAAACAGTCGACGAAAACCAGTCGAAAGTTCTCTTCTCTACAGTTTTATTCCCGAGCAATTGATGATGTAATTTGAAAATTAGATTGAAATATATAACAGATCAGGCCAAACTACATTGTGTGTCAACAGAAGCACAATGTATGACACATTACAGTGAGAGCACATGTTACTGCATCAGCACAAACTCATTTCCCTCCGGACTATCGTACGGTACAGTACAAAGTAGAACAAAGAACAAGGCTAACGGCAATAATATCTCAGCAATAATGACGATAGGAAAACTTTATAGCAATCGCAATAGTACCAGTCGGTCGGGCTTGAGCTAAGGGTCTATAAGTAAGAGCAGTTGGTGTGAAAACAACAAATCAATTCGTAAAATGTGTCGTAAAATTATTTATATCACTACTTGTCACATTTGACCAGAGACTGTATCTTACAGATTGTAACGTTGACGACATTGTTTGAGCGCCTCGTTAAACGCGTCGCAGTAGCCCAGATCCTTTTGGTTGTTTGCGCTGCAAAAAGTTGCGCTTTTCGATTTTCACTGAGTTCTTTCCTCAAAGGCGAATCATGTACAGTATATCGGCTTTGGACCCGTGACTTTCTTGAATAAATGTTTCTTCGAAACATTTCGAAGCCTCCAATCTCGACCACCACACAAGTTGTCGCTAAACATTCCATGAGAGCAAGTCGAATTCAGTGGCATCGTCAGCAAAATCTTGAACTACTCTCGACCGAAAACGTCACGCGACCACAAGACAGACCGAATCGATCACAATGCGTACGACGGACGGGCCGGCACTTTGACACTCTCATTTCAACAATTTTCGGTTTTCTTGATCTGAACTTTTTAACAAATTAAAGGGTGTGTCTAACGTCTCTTAACCCCATGTTTTATTGGGTGCAATCGAAAGATGACCTCGACAGGCCACCGTGTGCAAAAAACCGCGTCTTCTGGCTCGCCAAATCGCGAAATATTGAGGGTTACTTTTCGAATTAAATCAATTTCCGGACACAAAACTCCAGGCGCTTTTGGCGTTTTTCTGCTGAAACATTGCATGTTTAAGCGCGGCTCAGCCGCCTATAGAATGCACGTAAACGCTCAACACACAACGCTCTGGCTGCTGGCTTGACTGTGGACACAATGAATGTTTCATTTAACCCACAGAAGCTGGTTTGTGTGTGTTTCGCTTCGTAACTTTTCTTGTCTGCTCAGTCTGAATTTTGTGTCCGGAAATTGATTTAATTCGAAAAGTAACCCTCAAGATTTCGCGATTTAGCAAGTTAGAAGTCGCGGTTTTTTGCACACGGCGGCCTTTCGAAGACATCTTTCAATTCCACCCAACAAAACATGGGGTTAGGAGACGTTAGACACACCCTTTAACCGCACCAACCAGTCCAAGAACTGTCTCAATTCAAACTCGCACGGCTGCGCGTATTGTTGCTGTGCGCCGGCCATGTCCTGCTGCTGCACGGGCGTCTGCTGTTGTGCCTCTGCAGCATGTCCACCACCACCACCGGTCATCATATTGCCAACGGCGTGACCCTGTAAATTAATCAAAAAATTATACAGTCCACTCGCTTTATATGGAATCGATCGGGGTAGGACCCGAGCACGAGTTCGCGTTCGAAGCGTGATGTCACACGCAGGTCAAACTCGCTGAAAAAAAAACAAATCGTTTCGGGATTTGATTTTCTGTACTTTTTTGTTTCGAATTTGGTGTAGGTTACCGAGACCCACGACGACCAATGCGACCAAGATTCGGTTGAATCCTTTTGTGCTTCACGTGTAACATCAGGGTTCGCAAATCTTTCTATTTTTTTTAAAAAACACATGCATCACATGGAATGTTATTGGGTCACACCCTCTGTGTGTAGTATCGTGAAGGTCGCGCTAGCCTATATTTTCGATGAATTCTGCAACATGCTAACGCAAAACGAGCAAAAATTTTCGCGCTTCTGTATGTACAGCGAAGAGTTTTTGGCCAAAGCAAGCAAAAATTGACCGCATCATAAACGGACACCGCACAAAAATCAGGTTGAAACACGAAGTAGGAACTAAATAAACGAGTTTTCGAAAGCCGCACCGCCTAAAACCAAATCCTGGCTTGTGTTTTCAGTGCTGTCGTTGGGGAGTATGGGGTAATACCCCCAAACCTGAGCCAGCTATGCATGTCTACCGAAAAAATATACAGTATACGACCCAAGCCCAAACCCAGCTAATGTATGTCTACCATGTCCGGACATCAACCAAAGAGTGTTGATTTTAGTGCCAATATGACTATTTTATAGTCCAAAATGATCAAATTTTCTCATAATTTTACCAGTATCCAGAAAATTACCGTTTTTAAGACCTAATCTCACCTATTTTTAAACCCCTAATTTTGACCAGTGGACCAATACGAACTCCCCCCAAATCGGCATTCCCGGCTAGCTATCTTTGTCTGCCGAGATGGACCCCTCCAGCTACCTACATACAATATTGTTTACATACAACCACCCGGACCGATTGCATCACTGTTTGTGTTTGAAATTTTCCACATATCCACCAAAGCCTAGGCGCAGCTTTGCCGCTGACACCGACTGCCGTCGGACGACTTGACCTGGTATGGGCAAACGATTCGTGACGGTATCTTGCGAGTTGCAACCAGCGTAAAAGCCGTTCATTGGTCGAAATTAATTTTTTTAATTCTTTTTTTCTAAATTTTACCAAACCCAACAGCACGGATTTACGTAGATTTTGCCGTCGAAACTGATACGGCCCTGTATAAGTCAATTCCAACGCAAACAGCCCCTCAACCAACCACAGCCGATCCAATTGCCACTCCACCAGCCGTGGCAGCCATTTGTCCAAATAGCCCCGGGCCTTGTTGTGCCGGGGGTGGGGGCGGCGGTGGGGCCGGTCGTTGGGCCGGTACCGAAGAGCGAGGCGGTGGGGGCCGCTGTGGTGCAGCCCTGAATCCTCCACCACCACCAGAGCGACGTGGCATTATTATTGACTGAATGGAAAGAATCGGGGTCAACCGAGTGATCTGTAATGAGATATTGTGAATAGCGAATATTAGTGCCACGCGCATAAGCACAATTCCGCCGCTTTATGCAGGAATGGATGTCACGCGTGGCACAAATATTTTCAACGAGCGTACCAAAACCGATGGAGCGCAGAAAACTGCATTCGTGATCATGAAGCATGAGAAACATACATACGGTCAATCAAGGTAACTGCACTGTTGAGATCAACAGTAAGTGGGTTGGCGATGTTACCCATACTGAACTAGACCAAATCACTGTCAATACAAAGCAACGATAATCATTTATCCCAAATTCAACCATTTCCTGTACACACAGAAACAGACAGCAATGTTGCATTTTCACTCGATTTGGAACTTACTGCGCAAAGTACAAATATGTTAATAGGTACAGCAAACTTGCCAAAAAATAGGGATAAGAATTTGACAGCATAGACAAAGACTAAAAAATTCATAAACACGCAAGGGCCGTGACATTTCTTTGGGAACATTCTGAAGCACTTAGTGCTGCATATGTGTACGTCAAGAAATGAAAAACAGGGTGAAAAAATTTACAGTACAATAAATGAAAAAAATGCGAAAAACAAAAGTGTGACAAAAATTGACTCCTAGCAGATTCATTTCACGGTGTCCTGACAGAAACAACGAAGAATAAATGTGAGAAAAACAAAGCAGAAAAACCCCAACATCGCCCTTCCGCACTGAGATAAATAACAATCTGTGAAAATAAATAATTTTTCTGCCAAAGTGCAAAAACACCGATTGCTGGATTACGTAGATTTACCGCCACGCCAGCAAACGCATTCCCAAATATTTTCACAATGTGAATCACACCAATTATTTTGAGGATAAAAAATCGCAGAAGCTAATATGGAAACGGAAATTGGCACAGAGCACAGCATGAAAACGTGCGCGAAAACAACAATCACGTCACCTCACGTCATTGATGATGATTACATACAAGTTTGAAACAAAACCACAATGTGCTCCATTTTCAAAAGAAAGCAGTGGATAAACACAAAAAGTGCAAAAAAGGATATAGTTATCTTTTCAAATGAACTGACTCATGTTCATATGGATGGTACATTTGTTTGCTTTGATCACAACACACGAGACTGAAAAAATCAGATGAAAATATATGAACGAAACCCCAGCATTAACAAAGAATTCACATTCACAAAGTAGAGGTCGATAAGTCGTAGTAGTTGCGTGCGACTATATAATGAAGACGAAAAAATCGAATAAAATATCAGGTGTCGAACGAAAGAACATGATCAGATGAGTGCCACATGCGCATAACAAACACCAAAAAAATAGAAAAAATAAAATAAGAAGCTTTTTTGCCACCAGCGCGTGAACCATTAGTTTTTTCAAAAATTTCATTGACTTGATTCCGTCTCCCAAACAATGATGTGCGACATTGTCGACTGTTTCGTGTTTGTATTGGCCCGCTCCTGCACCGACGACGCATCGGCTGCAGAACTGGACTCCGAGTCTGCGGCCGCCGCCATCGCGAGGTCCTCTTCTTCCTCACCTGCAACAGATTTCGGGTTCATCGATTGTCAACGCTAATTGTAAGGTGGTTGACGACTCGAAGCGATTTGTGTCATCAGCACTTCACAATATGTACGCCCTTAATGTACCATGGTTGACGTATAGTAACACCACGCCAACGCGAGCCCGATTGCAGATTAGTAAAACATTCAGACCGTGGCTGCTGGTTTGGGAATCGTTACACGTTGTGGAATAGAACGTGATGAATGAGGATTTTCTCTTTCTTTTTGCTTTGAATACACAGCATCTTCGAAATCGGGCTTGCGTTGGGCGTAGTTCGCCGTTACAACAGGTCGCATGCACATTTAAACTTGAGAGTTCACCAAATTTAGCGTTACGTCAATGACGTGTGTGTTCCACGTACTGAATAACGGCCTGCGATCAAACAACGCAGCACATTCATTGACGGACGGCTGATGCCACACGCGGGCGTATTTCCCCCACAGGTTTTTTTGAAGTGTTGGTATTTTTGACGGAGAATCGCAACCATGCTTGACAAGTGAACCAAACTAAAGCAATCATCAGCTACGCAACTCAATAGCATTTCAATCTCGACTCGACTAACCAACACGGAAGTCAATGTAACCATCACCACCAGCAACAACCATCATTTTTGGTGTCGGGGCCTCTTCAGCGGATGTGTCCACCTCGACCTGACTACCTTTTGGTGCGGAATCGTCTGATTTCGGTGCTGAGCCTAACAATACTTTTATCGTTTTAGGGGTCTAACACTTTATACGGGTCTCATTTTTTTAGAATAATTAGTGCCTGATGTTTGTGTCCTCGGACATCTCTTCAGAAGTAGCTCATAACACGGTTTCACAAAAACGTTGATGCTCACTATGCCACGTTTGTGTTGGAGTTTTCTGCAGCAAACCTCAAACTACAGCCAAGAATGGTCCTTGATCGGTGCATCTAATAGTGTGCATCTCAAGGCACTAATATTCTGACTTTTCCCCAAAATTACCGAACAAATCCACTTTCTGAAAACCTTTCAAAAACCAAAATCATCACTCACTGGCGACGGACAGGAAGAACTTCACTGCATCCTTATGTCCGTGGAAGGACAGTTGTGCTTGTGTCATATCACAGTAGGGTATGAACGTGCCGGGTGCCACTCGGTCCGACCCCAATGGATCGGCGTAGACGCGCACCAAACCGCCGGGCGCTTTCGGCCGAGACTTGTTCTCACTACTTGTCGACCGTTGCTCGCTATCCGAAGTGCGCGTTTTGTCGGATTTACCTGAGTTTAAACTACTAGTTGGTGGATTCAGGCGGCTGCCATCACATCGATTGCAATGATAGCTTGGTGCACCGATTGAAGCATTTTTCTTGCGGTTATTGTGGTTGGAAAGTAATCAGCACCTAGTGAGCCCACTATACTAGTCGATCGACTGAAACACGAGTGAACACAACCACAGTCCCCATGCCGACTCGAAGAAACCAATCAATTCGCCTCGCATTTTATGTTGTAAAACTCTGCAGCGACCAACTGTCTAGTCTGGTCTCCCATAAAACCTTATCCGCCTTACGGTATTGCGATTTATCCCTTGTGGCCTGTAACTATAACTGCAAAAATAAATGATAATGATGACATCTACTGTTAGAAAATCACCGGTCCCATCCGATCTGTTCGCTTGCACAATAACCGCGAAAACTGGGCCATCTGATACGCGGCTGCTGGAAACGGCGGCGCACCAAAAGCTCTATCGACGCACAAACAAACGCACCCCCGCACCAACCATCAGTGGTCACCACTCGCTGTTCATTGTTGTCACTTAGCGGTACCGATATGATCACTCCAGTTCCGGTACCGATCCACAGTCGACGACACGACACCATCAGCGCCGTGGTGCGTACGAACGAGAAACCGAGTCGTGACGTGCCTGCAGGGCGACGACGGAGCGCAATTTTTTCAATTTTGAATGGTTTGAGTTTATATCTCCATGTTTACTGAATTGCAGGAGCGCGTTACTTCTATTCATTCATGCAAGTGGGGAAACATTTTTGAAGCAGTTCGACGCCAGGCCTATACTTGCGGGCCGAAAAAACAGTTTTCGAAAAAAAACAAAAAAACAACGTTTTTTTCCGAGGCTCAGAAAAATACGTTTTTATTTTTTCGGAAATTTTTCCAAGTGTAACTTTTGAAAAACTTTTTTTGAAAAATTTTCGAGAAATTTTCCCAGGTCGCGAAATCATGTTGTCAAAACCACTGTAAATCGGTGCTAAACAATCTAAAGTGAGTACTTTTCAAGCTAAAAATGCACTTTTAGCCTGTTTCAGACCATTATCCGACAAAATTTGGTCCAAAACAGGCGTTTTTGGACCACGGGCACACTTAAGTACTGGAAAAATATCAGAAAAAAACGGGATTTTTTTCCAAAAAAATATATTTTGCGGAAAAAATACGTATGTATAGCCATGCGTTCGTGAAAGTGCCCAACTCACCCCAAAGTATGCACCCACAAACAGACGCACTCACCCAACAGTTTGGTGACGTACGGTTCGATGTCAACATCCTGCAGATGGTGGTAGTTGTGCGCGTGATAGAGTCTCAGGGTCGAGTCCAGCCGGATCGAACACCACACCCCGTCGCCGATCCAGACCAGCTGACGCACTTGACTATCCTTGCGTGGATGCGCCGCGAACGAGGTCTGCACGCAGGGTTTATTTTTGTCAAAATGGGCTAGTAGCAAGAAGCTAGTAAAATCAAAAATTTAGCAGCTTTTTTGCCGCTGAAAAGCCAATTTACTAGCTTTTTTGGCCAAAATACAAAATTTAGTAGCTTTTAGGCTACTAAATTTGAAAATTTACTAGCTTAATGTTCCGGTTCCACGTATTTCGGAAATTAAAGAAAGAGAAACGCATGTATTTTTAAAAACACGCTCTCCACCTCGGTGCGTAAATTCCCTTTTGGCTCCCAAAACATTTGTGTGTTGAACAATGTTGCTGTTCGCGTAAGCACGCAACAAATTGAGGTCAGCCAGCTGGAAGTTGTCATCATCTCTCTCGGCCCGATCTCTTTCTTTTGTTTGCGAAAACCCGTGTAACCGGCGAATTTTTTAATCTGGCCGAGCAAGCTTTAAAATCAGTCGTCTCATGAAGTCGTGGTTGGACTATACTGTGGTTGACGCAAGCCGTTTCACAATCACAAAACGCAACAACGCGTTTTTAAAAGCCTCATATACGATCACGTCAGCACTGCACCATAAATCAGTGTCAACGACTGGCGGCCCCCATTTTTCAATCAGCCGTAAAGTGCAGCCGTCAAAAAATCAAAACACGTCAAAACAACCTTGAGTTTCAAATCGTCACATCCGAACACATAGATGCTGTTCCTGTATCCACACCAAATGTTGCCGGCCACAACGGTCAGACAGCGCACCGAGCTCTGCGGCTTGCCGATTCGGATCACGTGATAACCGGCCGTCGACCATTCGCCTTCTGAAATCAGGCATTTCCGAAAAAAGTAACAATTCTTTGAAATATCTAACCTAAAGTTCAACAGATCGAAACACACCATTATCACGATGGAAGGCGACGACCGTGCCGTTGGCCAGTGCGGCGAACACACGGCCTTTGCAATGTCTGCAAGAGAACACCGACGATAAATTTAAAAATAAAAAAAGACCACAAAAACTGTCAAATAAATGAAAAAAGAACAAAAATTATCGAATTGCACTCACACAACACTGAGCACAGCGTCGTCGACTTTGACTCTGCGCAGCGCTTTACGCCAGTTCGACACGCTCGAATGAATATGGATGCTGAAACATCACGTAACCGTTATATTTGTCGATTTTGGGCTT
The DNA here is from genome assembly GCA_030248065.1 of Rhynchonema sp. JSB1_4. Taxonomy (NCBI): domain Eukaryota; kingdom Metazoa; phylum Nematoda; class Chromadorea; order Monhysterida; family Xyalidae; genus Rhynchonema; species Rhynchonema sp. JSB1_4. Next base: position 43,143 of record JASAMV010003501.1, read on the forward strand.
GTAGACAATGAGGACAAGTTTTTGTTTGAATCCTGTTCAGTGATAGAGTTGGGGCACTAATGTCGACCAGCGTAACAGTTGTTCCCCTGCACCAAATAAACAACTTTTGCGCCGGACGAAATTTGTGCTGTACCTCTATCACAAAATGTTTGTAACAAAAATTTGTCCTCATTGTCTACAAGCCGGAAAATGGACAACTACAACTTCAGCTTTGCGAACAGCATGTCAAATAATAATAAAACGTTACACGTTATTAAAACGTTACGATACAATCAAATGCACGTCCGACTAACTGTCCATTTTGGTCTCCCATCCACATAGTGGGCAATATGGTCGACACATCAATGCCGTCATAGGCGCGCAGGCCATCCTTGACATAGTCGGGTAGCTCGCGATTCGGGTGCATTTGAGAATCTGCAATTGCAATTTCAGCTATTTGGCACCTTGTGATCAATTTTCTTCAATATTCGTTTGAAAACAAGCCGAAACCGAACGAACAGAAGGAACACGTAATATCAGAAACACCAGCTCCAAGAACCAGTTTGCATAAAAAAACAGAAATTGAAAAAAAGCACATACACATTACAAATGAAGCGCGTGATACAATCCGATAAAGTAACCGAACCGAAAACAATAGGGCGGGCAGATGAAACATAGGCAAATTTAACATGGAAAATGTTCAGAAATAAAAACCAGGCCACAACGAGCATAAAAATTCTCAACATTAACCGGCGATGCATAGACGGATAGGCGTGTCTGGGGAATGTGCAAGCGACAATTTAAAAAAACCACAAAAAACGGGATCGAAAGCGTGCGTGTCGAGGTACAGTGTGTGCGAGCGTGCGACAAAAGAGACCGAATGTGCTTCCTGCACCCAATAATGTCACTAATTGTACCTTTGTTAGCAGATGGCACAAATGTAACTACAGCGTCATCGGCCACCTCGGCTGGTGCTGCGGCCTCGCTTCGTGTCCTTGGCGTCACTGAAGCATTGTATCGAAAATGCCTTGCCCAGTCAGGGTAGGTGTCACCACAAGAACGTCGGGATTGGTACAACAGCGGCAGAACATCAGTGTCTGTTGTCACGCAGCGTCGCAACCAAACAAAAAAAGTTTTCTATAAAAACGTGCTTGTTTTTTTTTAAAAGTCGGTACTTTAAAAAAACAAAAAACAAGCATGGATATTTTCGACTTTCTTCTCGACAGAATGCACGAAATCTGCACAATTTTTACCCGAAAAAATTTTCTTCCGAAAGTGACTTATAAACCCCATGTATGTCACTTTTGCTTAATTCCAACACTTTTGGTGAACTTGTCGTTCAAGTTTCTATCTACACTACTATTTCTCTTCGTTTTTCCTTCGATACTGGAAAACGTTCACTTCGTCGACGTTTTAAAAAAACAAAAAATGATTTAAAAAAAGAAAATACGATTTTTTTCTTTTTTCAACGCTGTTGTCACAGACCACCGAAAAACTAATGATATCGATTGACGAAACAATATCAATTCTTGCCGTGTGGTGTGGGTAGAGGTGGGGTAGACGGAGAGCTCGCATAGTCAAGTACGAAGTTAAGTTAAGATGAAATAGCGATGATTATACATGTTTGAACACACCACGTACGGAAAATTATTCAAGCAACAAGCTATCGTGGTGTACAAGGAGCACATGCGCGTGATTTTGGAAACATCGAAAAATTAACGACAACTACACCAAATATGTTGCTAACGAAACAAAGCCAGCGATTGAGATTGAAGCTGCTCAACGTATTGTCAAACACAAGCATCGAAATTAGTAAAAATGGCGCCGTAAAGCCCAGTTAGGGGATCACCACCTAGCACAGGTGGACACGAAACCTAAAGCACAAACACTTGCGAGAAAATCTATCTTAGTGCCGGGTTTTTCTAAATTATTTCGGATCCCCCCTGTGCACGCCTGGGCCAACAAAAATCGCAGGCAACGTCAAGAAGTCAAGAAAAACACATACCTAGTTCAGAAACCTGATTGAGTGAGTTTGCATCAGTGGTTGACTCGGTCGTGCTATCTGAAATGCCCCGAAATTATTGGATTCCTGCGGCTTATTGTAAAACGGTTGACGCGTATAATCTCGCAGTTGCGTCACGCGACGAATGAATATGACGGTGCGAATTAGCAATGTGCGTCATTCGCTTGCAAGACCAAATTTACGTCAACCATTCCACAATCGGTCAACTACAATGTCGCGTCCGTGTGGTTTGCAGAGTAAATTTCTAATTTCGCTGCCTCGTGCGTTTTTACAGACGCAGAGGGAAACTCCCGTCAGGCAGGCAACAAGCCACGCAGCTGGCTCATGTGCGTTTCGAATGTTTCAGTCACACAAGCTGTGTGTGTCAGCTGCGTGGCTTGTTCACTGTGTGTTGAGCTTGTTGCCTGCCTCGACTTCGAACGGGAGATTCCCTGCGTCTGTAAGAGTGCAGGGGGCAACGAAACTAGAAACTTACTGTGTAGTCCGTCCATCAGCTCATGGCACTTTTGGTTGGGAGGTTCAGGTTCCGTTGTGAAAAATTGTTCCTCCGTAAGGCAATGTCAGAGAAAACGGCGCACAAAAATAAACCGATTTCTCTTTCTTTTCTTTTTCGTAAGCCAACCGGAACCGGAACAGGACTGGATTCTGTCAAGCCTTTCAGCTGGCAAAAAGTGTCATGAGCTGATGGATGGACTATACAATGTGACTCGACGCAACCACCCACCATCTCGCTTCCGTTTCGGACTCGGCGTGTGCACAACGCCAATGTAGCAATGTTTGTCCGTTTCGTCCTGCCTTAATGCCATCCATTCGACAGCGCCCCTGTCCGCACAGTCGTCCCCATCGTTGCTCGATGATGTTTCATTGGGTGTGGGTGTGTGACATAATGACTCGGGTGTCACACCCTCCATCGGGTAGTCGGTGTCGCGTGCGCCTGCAAAATGATGCGACTGGCTTGGTTGATTGATTGATTGCGACGGGGCACTCACTCAAAAATAACGGAAGACGATTATGTGAAATAAGCATCATTACAAGACCCGGTGTGAGATTTACGGAATGGATGTTCAGTGGATGTTTTACACGGGATTGTAAAGTAATTTCAACTTGCCTGACGACAATTCAGAAATTACGTATTCAAGCACAACAACCGTAAGAACACTGTCATATCAACGCGTTACCGACTCGGGATTGGTTCAATGTAATTGAAAAGACCCGAAAGAGATGTCAGGTGTCGGCTGTCGGGTGCCAAAAAACGTAGGTTTGGGTGCCTCCAGATGTCAGATGTAGTGTTTTTTGGGACCCGACACCCGACACTTACGGTTCAAAACATGAGTTGTGCTGAGTGAATATTTTTGAGAGACAATTTTCTTCGATACAAATGTTTCCGAAGATGCAGAATGTGACATTTTGGTGTTTACTTCGCGTGAAAAAACTTGAATTCAGTAACTTGGGCAGAAAAATTGCACTAATGATGCAAATGAGCAAAAATTTGTTTATTTTTGTCTAATGGCGGATGTCGGGTTTTTTTGGAACTGTCGAGTGTCGGCTTTTTTCTCCGATGTCGGGTACTTCCAGATGTGGCGGGTGTCGGGTATCCCCAACCCCCAGACCTCTAACCCTGGTGCAAGGGGGCGATGGCCCGGCGTGCCCCGCTGACTGGGAGAGAGAGTGAATGGACTGGCAAAGCGCATGGACTTGCCGTCAGTGTCGACACCGCCCCCAATTTATACTCACCAGGCACGCTCGCAGCGCACAACATGTGCGAATGGCAGACGGTGAAATGGTCGAACACATGCGATGGGTTGTTCGCATCGAGCACGGCCACGCGACTGCGACTGTGTGATGCACTACACACCCACATCAATGAAGACGCCGCCCATTCGCTGCGCTCGTAGTCACGGTAGTCGCGTTGGGCGCTCTGCAGATTATTAGTTATTATTGTTGTGGTTATATGTAGGTGCAGGTGGAAAAAACAGTTTTTTTCCTGAAAAAAAAACGAAAAAAACGTTTCTTTTCAATGAAAAATATTTTCCGGAAAAATTGCACGACGGTTTTCGAACTTTTCTGAAAAAGTGTCAAAATTGTGGGAAACAACCTATTTTTATTGCAGATTCATACGTTTTCAAGTGTTTTCCAGCGCTTTTATGGCTTTTGTTCGCACTTTCTAAACAGGATTACCTTTCATACGCTTTGTTTAGCGCATAATGTGCCAAAAAATACACCATTTTGACCGGTGCCCAAATTTAGCTCGAAAAATATCAAAAAACGTTTTATACAAAAAAGGGTTTTTTCGGTAAATATATTTTCCGGAAAAATTGCAACTATAGTTGTATTGGCATGACACGGTAGATCTGGTGAAAAAAAGGGACATTTCATAGTGCTGACACTGCGTCGCGCTGAATCTACATTCCACGTTGGATCGTGGATAAGAAACTTATCTGGTCTGATATGGCATTTTGCTGTATCAAAACCGGCTTCCGTTGGGTCTCGCGTGACAGGCCCGACCCGGCCAGTTTTTTGTGAGTATTTTGTAAAGAATTTCATATTCAGGGTACCAATTGCTCCCAAAACGTGTTTGATGCAGGTCGAATTTTCGATTCTATACTATAATAATATTCTGACGCCAAACACTCTCACACAAACAACTCGCGGTCTGAGCCCCCACATTACTGCGTTAAAAAAACTCGGAATAAAACGAGAAGAGAAAGAGAGAACAAAGGCAGGCAACGGTGCATCAAAGCGAAATAATAATGTAACAGCAGTGCGTTTTGCCCGTTTTCACAGACGGGAGAGGTGCAAAACCAAAAAAGCATGCAACAAACCCGACAACAACAACAACACCAAAGCGTGCATACCCTAAGTTCATAGTCAAGTCTGTCTACCATTTTGTCAGCGGCGGGCGGTTGCTCTTTCGGCGACAACGGTTGAGTGTAGAAGACTGAAGTGCCACTGCCGACAATGTAACCACCGTCTTTGGTCCGACCGCCAGACAGAATGACGCCTGCGCCACACCACAGCTGCAATTGATCGATGGTGTATTATTGATTTGTTGAATTGATTTTTTTGTGACTGCTCCATCTAAAAAATTCTAGTTTGGCAACCTTGTGCTGTTACGGAGGTGCAGCTAAAAAGTTTCAATTTCGCTAGGCTTCCGTAGAAAAGCGCAGTTTCATCAAAATGATCGCGGCGAATTTACACCCTAGTTTCAGTGGTCCACTTACGCATTGAATGTTTCGAGAAACAAAATATTAAACGTGGTCTTCGGTGTCAGGTTGATGGAATGTTTCGACGATAGGACAAGTCACATCCCTACAAATTGACACCCACCCATCACACAATGCAATCACAGGGCGGCGATGGCCAAATGATCAAAACATTCGTCAAAAACACTTGTACATGTACAAGTCTACCGCACAAATATCAAAGTTCAAATTTCCCCCAAATCGCAACATGACGACCCCCCCCCACTATCACAGTATTTTTTCAAAATGGGCAAGTGGCCCATTGGCGGTTCATTTGCCAAAATCTAGGGGCTCATTCTTAAGGTACTGGATCCCTGAAATTCTAGTGGCTGATTGGTGGCTCATTTGCCAAAATATAGTGGCTGATTCAAAATTTTTAGTGGCCCAATGAGCCACCACCATTAGTGGCAAAAAACCCCTGACTATCACCAACCTTCAGTGACGGTTCTCCATGCATCAGCGGTCGTATGAACATGGGCACGGGCACAGAGCTGGAGTGTTTCGAGTCCAACGCCGGTATCGACCAGCCGTAGGCCTGCGTCCGACCGGTTTCGTCCTTGCGCACGTGCGCCTTCACCAGTTTGTACTGTTCGCGACGCTCAGCCGCTCGTTTTTCGGATGAACTGCAAAATTTTAATTTTAAATATTATTTAATTTCAAATATATTATTTAAAAATAATATTTTTGAAGCCAAGTAAGCCCATAGGCCACAGGGAACTATGGTTACGGGGATGTCGGGTGTTAGGAATCGGGTGCCAAAAACAGTGTAGGTGTCGGGTGTCGGATGCCTCCAGATGTCGGGTCTCGGGTGTCGGGTTTTTTGGAACCCGACACCAGACAGCCGACACTTACGGTTCAAATCATCAGTTATGCTGAGAGAAGAATTTTGAGCGAAAATTTTCTTCGAACCAAATGTATCCGCAACATCAACCAAGCGCACAGAAAATCTGATGCAAGACCGTGGATGCAACGAAAGAGTGAAGCTAATGATATGATTTGAGACGCTAAACTAATCAAGAAATTTTTCCGATAAACTCAACGACAAAAGCAAAAGACAGAAAAAAACCACCGAAAATGCATACTATTCAGGATCCAAGAAATCGATCGGCTTCTTCTTGTTGCCATATTTAGCCTTTCGCTTGATCGGGTCCGAGTCCGGATGCCTGCCCGATCGATACTTGACGCTCTGACCGGGCTTCACACCCGTCTCGGGCCCGGCGAATAGACAAAACAAAACACAAAAAAAAACGGAAAAAAGCTATATTTTTTTTTCTAGTTCTCTACTAGCCAAGAAACTGCAATGTAACACTGTGTTTTTGCATTTGAAAAGCATCTCCAAGCTGATTTCTCATGCAGATAACGCTCTGAGTTCGGTATCGCGCGCAGAGGCCAAATGCACAGATAATCAATGATGTTTCGAGGTCATGCTAATTTCGACGAGCTGTCTGACTGTTTCTTATCGGCAATAACAATTGAGGACTGCCACTTTTTTTAATAAATCCAATTCCGAACTTCGACGGTGGTCCAAAAAACAAAGAGAACTCACAAGTCCCACATGCCCTGTCCACCCTGTTTCTTACGACCGCGTTGCGCATCTTGCGCCATCTTTGACGCGCGTACCATTTCGGTATAACTGTAAAATCGACAAATTTTATACAGGATGTCGCAAAACCAGCTTCAAGTCTTACATGAGCATGTGGCTGGCTATTCGCGCAACAGGTTTTAATCACGCAAGGAGATTGTGAAAATGTTTCGCGGTTTGCATGAAAACACCGGAGAACAAAAACAATGCTGATTGCGTCTCAGCATTATCAGATGTGAAACGCAAACAACGTAATTTCACAAAACTGGGGAAATCAGTTATTGTTTCAGTACCCAACATTCACAATCCCCATACCGTCAACCTGTGCAACCATAAAATATTTGGACAAAACCCCCAAAACCAGCATTACGACATCGCTAACCGCACAGCTTCCTGCAATTCCATTAATTTCTCCTTATATTGATTCCTCTCCATCAACACGCGCGCCATTTCCACGCGTGTGAATCGTTTCCGTTGCGCCATTGGAATATCATCCTGTGAAATTAAGAGATCAAGATTCCGTTCATTGTCGAACAAAATACAACAAAAACCATATAATAAGCGCCACCTCTTCGTCCTGCCGTTTGTCCTGTTCCTCCAGCCTCTCCCTGGCTTTCGTTAGTTCATCCTCAAGCTGACTGATTCGTTCGTTCAGTTTCGTTCGCACCATCTCCATGCTGCGAATCTCCTCGCGCAGGATTTCCTGCTCGCTGAATTGCGAGAAAATACGATTTTTTGACTCTCTTTCTTTCGCAATTGGAGGGCATGGCATAACAGAACATAAAGCTTGATGATGAGTGATGACTGGAGCAATCTTGGTCACGTGACCACTCATGTTGGGAACAGATCGAGATTTATCGATGCCCTTAATACCACTAAATCCTGACCAGCGTAAAATCGTGTCATTAGTTACTGAAACTGGAAACTGTTCTTTGTACTGGTCGAATCGAACTTAAAGTCATAAATGTCGACAGATCCTCAATGGAAGATCACGTGACACGGACAATCAGGATCATCAAGTTTGATATCATGAAACTACGGCACAAAATCGGAACCAACCTTGACAATTCGTCCACTCTTGCGATCAAATCGTTTTTGACAATGTTCAACGCATTCTTCGTTTCCATCAACTCAGTGTTCTCTTTGATCAGATTCTCCACCTCACGACCCATACCTGAAACAGAAATCGGTCACGTAGATAAAGATAAGAATCACCGAAAAGATTCCAGCAAAAGCCCACACGAAAGCCACAGGTGTGATTGTGTTTTTAAAGAAATTTCACAAACGTGAAATCAGAAAACACCGCAATCTGCCAGCACAACATTTTTCATCACATTTGAAACATTATAAAAGCAAGTTCACAACCACGAGTACAATAACGAGGCACCCGCTGGCGAATCAAACTCACCCAGAAATGTGTCATTCACTGAAACAGTGGACTAATCGTCACGTTAGGGTAAAACCACCTAAATATTTCGAATTCGTCCACTTGTGTGGAAGCGTGAAACATTTGTTCACAAAGCATAAGCGAACACGTTGCATATTATACACTACATTCTATCTCATGCAAAATCTCTCTCAGAATCAGTTCAGAGGGCTAAATAACTGGCGACCGTCAGAAAAAAAACAAATTTCGTGCGGAAAAGGACGCTCAAAAGTCCCATGAGTACATCAGGCCCCAGGAAATAAAGAAGTGCGATTTGATGGCGTGAATTGGTGCAGTGTGTCTAATTGGCCTATTGGTCGATGAAGCAAATCCACAGTTCGCAACTTGACCAAAACTGATAGCAGGTCGGAGGGTGTGCTAGCGTCCCCCATCCCTACAACTGTAACAATCGACCAAGACCAACCCTGTGCGACGCCACCGAGTCCGCAGGAATCGTCCGAATCTGAAAGGAAAGAAAGCAAACGAACATAAAACGTGCGAGAAGACCGTCATGATATCAAAAATAAAGTGGGAAAGTTGGTGCCAGGCTAATATCTCACGAGCAAACCAACCAAAACCAGTCACAACAACAACAACAACAGCCAACTAAATGAAAGGAAGCAAAGATTTCTCGGTTTGTTGTGGATGTTGGATTTCTCGCTTGTTTTTCGACATGCTATTCTTTCATACCCAACAGAAGTTATCTGCTACCATCAAGTACATTATACCAGAGGTGGTCCTTTCTTTACAATATTTGGACAATACGTTAAGTGACATGACATGCTTGTAGCTTGCTTGCGGCACAACGAGCTGTAGCAAATTGTAAAACGGTTGACACATGTCTTCCAGCAACACCGTTGACTCTGTTCTTCCTGGCTGCAGTGAGCAATGAGCATATTAGCAACAATCTCTATAAACAGCGCACGTCAACGACTTCAGAAGAATACTTGGGTCAACCATTTTACAATACGCTCGCGCATGCATAGCGACCACTGCAACACGTAAGCCTCTGGCAGCAACACCCACGGTTACCCGCGCGTACCGGCGGATGCAAATTCGGCTGGGTCCACCAAATTGCCTAACAAGTGCAGATAGAATAGATCAAATTGTGACGATACTGAACAAAGGGCCTGCGAGGACCGATTGTGATAAAAACTAAAGATCGACTACTGTGATCTTGAAGGGCTTTTAGTGGTGGGTGGTGACTATTAAGTGCAACGTCGTGAGAACTGTTGACCTTCACCCTGTCACTAAAACGAGCTCAATATCCTCCACATTGTTTGGTTATTCGGTACTTCTTTCCTAAATTTTCCATTTCCAATCCACAAACACAAGCTCCATTCCATCCCAACATACCCGTAAAGTCGGCGGCCAACGTGTCCTCAGCGCCCGACAGTTGTTCATCTCTGCGTGCACTGCTGAAATTGAAATCACGAGTTTTGAGATTATACTTTTTGGGACCTATCAGACGAACTTTACTGGAGACATAGTTGAACTCACATGGCAAATAAACAGCACAATAACAAAGTATCGACACATTCGGATCAAAAAATGTCATATCAGTCAGAGTTCACAAGAAAACTGCTTCATTTTATTGCATCATTACCACCACAGCAGAAGCACAGTCTCAAAGCTTGCCAGCGGAACACATCCCCAAATAATGCGTGTCTTTCTCTGCACTGGGCTGGCGTTGGACAAACAAACTGCACCCACTACCAACCCCTGCCAAAAACGATGACAACGCAAAACAAAACATTGCCTTGGCAGTTGGCACTGCTTCTATGCATAAAAGCTCCAGTTTTTTTTGCATCCTACACAGTAATCACACGCAGCGTCACGTGAGTAACGATGACTAGTCTGTGGCTCAGCTTGTTTCGGACATAAACAGTCGCAGGCTTTCGCATAATATGTGCTTCCCCCATCTGGAACCTGTTACTCAAACATCTCTTTGTTTCTTACGTGGTTTCATAACCTGTGACATCAACAAAATGATCCAAACTGTCAAAAACATTCGTTTCCATCTCGTTTGACGCACAGAAAATCACGGACCACACGACGCCAACTTCACTATTATGCACTCATAGCAAGCAAACAGCGCATTTCCTGAGCAAAAGTGCGCACAAAAGCCCCATCCTATCAAATTCAGGTTCAGTGGTGGTATCCCCCATTCTGAGTGAGTAAATGCGTGCATAACGCGTTCGGTCATTCTTCAAACCACGCGTGTGCGCACGCCTACGTACAGTTACATGTTGGATGGCTGATGCTCAAAAGAGAAAGGATTGCTTGCTCGCTTGCATGGGTTCTTGGAGAAGCCAGCAACATACATTATACATATGTACATACATAGCTTAGGGTGCCTGAGACAGCTGTGTGTTGAAAGCTGCGGGCTACGTCATAAGACCACCACAGCACAAAGCATGAATATGGCCCAAATGGTTATTGGGTGTGTTGTTTGCTGCCATGCTCACGTTTTAACAAAATCTGCCGCACCCAACAAATAATCGACCCATCTTGCGTCTTGTCACTGTCCGTAATTTTTCATGAGAAGAGACCAACGCAGCTTAACACTGCTGCAGGCTGCAGGCAAGATGCGTGCCGCCTGCCACTGCATCAGCATGCGTCACAGCTGTCTATTATTGTGCTCACATAACACGAGCGCTGCCATTACAACGACAACAGCCATTAATCCTAACAATGGTCCACAACCACAAACAAGCTCTGCCATGATACAAAACGCAAAAAAAACACGGCCAACTAAACAGATTCATCAGAATGTTACGCACACGCGCCGGGGCCAAGTCAGCATGGAACTATACGGCAGAGAGTTTTGAACAAAAGCAAAAACACCAAACCTCGCCATATAGAATATATAACTTGGTAAACTGACATCTTGGGAAATGCGTAAATGAGCAACAAAGCATCACGGCAGAAACGGCAATCACAATTGCGTATGTATATGACCAAAATCTTTGCGTCCGAGGGCAGGCACTTCGATAGCTCAGTTGGTAGAGCAATGCCCCGCTTAGGCGGAGGACCTGGGTTCGAGCCCCAGTCGAAGAAAGCCATTTTTTGTTCACAAAGGATTTTGGAATGTACATGCGCTCCCCGTTATTAAACAAAGTTTTCTGATTGAAAAAAAATAGCAGACTGCGAATTGTAATTGAGAAGCCCAAATAAATTGCACAGCAAACTTAAAATAACAACACAACAAACCTCTCCGCATCCGAGCTCTGTCGTTGTGCCAATTGTGACTGATCGCGGGGCGACGCGAGGATTTCAGCCGCCGATGACGGTTGCATTTCTTCGGTCCATTCTGCAATGTCAAAATTTGACATTCAATAATCGAATTGGGGATTCATTGCGCCACCCTTCAATGTTCGTTACTGTGTGCCCAAAAGAACATCATTTATGAAACCGACAGTCCCAACTAAACTCCCATCCCATGCAAAACAGCTGTTTTCATTTTCAAAACAAGCCAGCGAAACCTTATGTTACACTTAAAGTACAAGAACGTTCAGCTGTTTTTTGTTTCGCTAGTTTTCGTCTGCTTATGAATCCCGAAAGAACAAAAAATCCACAACACAAACGACGTTTGTAACCAGTGTAGTTCCTGGTCCGGAGGGGGAGATAGCGGACCCTCCGTTTTTTTCGGAGGGGGAGATAGTGTACCCCCGAGGGGGAAGACCCAAATTCAGGAAAAAGTCACTTTTTGAGGTCGAAAATTTGACCTATTTTTGCCCCTTTTTGGAAAAAATTCTTCACAAAAAGGGTATTTTGGCGACTTTTGAGAACATATTAACCCAAAACTCACACATTTTAGGACTAAAAATGTCCATTTTAGGCCTAAAAATGACTATTTTCGGTAAAAATTGGGGGAGATAGTGTACACGGGGGGAGATAGGGGGATAGTGTACCACCTAGGGGGGAGATAGCGTACCCGGGGTACCACCAACCTCCAAATTCCGGTAGATGAGTGCCACCACCGGGCGCGATGTGCGCACTTTGTGTGCCCGGTTGTTGCGTTTGGCCGAACGCGCGACCGGCAGCCGGCCCGTCCAAACTTTGCGCCATCGTCGGTCCGCTGTAGCAAATCCATCTAGTTTTGTTATATTTTGAGTTGAAACAATCTTACGGATGCTTGAAATCTTGGGAGATTGGAGCTCACCGGCCGACTATGATACGAAAACAACGATCGCCAGTCGATTTTTAAGTTCTTGCTCTCTTATTTTTACAGGATTGACAAAAAGATAAGATTGTTCGTACGACTGGAAATCGTGTTTTTTTTAAAATCCGGCTAGGCAAGACGTAATCCAACAACTTCCGAACATACAATGGATGTTTCGACACACTAACTTCGCCTTTCCATCAGCAGTCGACGATGTCATACTTTGTATCATGTCGTACTTTTCGTTCCCCATCAGGAACTTCGTCCGTTCCATGTAGTCCATGTGCGTTTTGAACAGTTCCGTATAGCGTTCGTGTAATTTCGAGTATTCACCCTTCAGTTCGGCCTCGCGCTCTTCTAATCGATTCGCTAAATTATTACATTCAAATCGTAAATTTATGACTTTGATCAATTATTCAAATTTTAAAATCGCTAGACCGTGATCCGACGAGTTTTTCGCTTTCAATTCCAGCATTCGCATGATTGATTCCAGTGATTCCACTTTGTCTTGCAGCGATTTCTGCTGGCCCTCGAGGTGATCTTCGACTTCGATGGATTTCTGAATTTATGGTGTTCTGGTTCAGGAATCCAGATTATAAAGAATCAGACAGGCTATTTTTGCAAGATTGGATAATGAGATACCACTTCGGCTATAAAATAGAATCTGGTATTACACTTACAATTGTTGTTCGGAGTCAGCTTCGCCGTAATTTAAGTACAAGAATGCATTTCTGGAGTATAAATTAGCGGTGCTGAGGAGAACGTTGCACTTGACCTGTTTTTGAAATAAAATACCCCCAAGACAACCCCAGCAATCATTATTCCACAAAATCAATGAAACATCACACAATCAAATCCAACCGACCGCTTCAGCCTCCCGTCGCAGTCCCTTCTCTCGCTCGTACTGTGTTACCAGCTGTTCGTTGTCTTCGCGTAACAACTCCACCTCGACCTCGTGCTCCTCCTTCTCCAGATACGCGAGATCCAACGATTCCAGCACGTTCACGACCAGCGGCATGATTTCCTGAATTATCAAGGCGGCTGTCAGTTCAGGAGACATCTTTTAAAAATGTTTAGGTCCAACGAGCAAGAGCATCACGGTTTCAGTTTCGTCAATATCTTTCAGATGCATGCAATGCAGGCAATCCAATTCGTACTTCGCACCGACAATCTTTTGCATTGAAATTCAGAATTTTTGGTGCCGCTTTGGTAGCAAAATGTAAAAAATACATCGTCTAGTCCAGTTACAGCTGTAACTATAATCTTTAGGAGGAATGTTGCACCCAAATAATTGACACACGACAACGATTTTGTGTGCTCAGGACTGTCGGAATGAGAAGTCGACACTTCTGCAAAAAAAAATCTCGAACGTCAAAATGCTGTTCAATCACTGTAGTGGCTGGTGGGATTGGTTGGGGATCCCCCCTAAGGGGTATCTATCTCGAGTCAACCCTTAGGGGGGATGGGGGGAAGGGTATCTATCTCGAGCCGACCCCAAAGGGTATCTCGTTTCTCGAATAAGTAGATTTATGCTTTTCAACGGTAAAAATCGGTGTTTTTCGACCTCGGAACCCCTAAAAATCGCGCGCTCCGCGCGCAAACTCCCAAAATCGGTCATTTTAGGCCAATTTTCGACAAAAATATCAAAAAGTATCCATTTTTAGGCCAACTTTGCAGTAAAATTGCATGCAAAAAACGGCCTTTTTCGCGTTTTGACGGACCATAGGGTATCTTGGGTAGCCTCTGGGGGGTATCTCGAGTAACTCCGAAACCAACCCCCTAGGGTATCTTGGGTCGATTGGCCTGCCACCACACTGTGTTCAATCAAAAAAACCGAGTCGAACCTTGACCGAATCCTCTCCGAACTTCTTGATCATCAGCTCAAACTCTTGATAGATGGTGGACGCGAGCTGCTGGACTTTCTCCGACATCACGCGCGATTCATCGGACGCCGTCGACCCACCGTAGACGATTTCGCCGCTCGCGAGACTGCTCGCTGAGCTCAGCATCGCCGCCATGCCTGAAAGAATGGTTGGCGTCGTCTGGAAGTAGATATTTTGGACTCGGTCGAACGGACCGCGACACGACTCGCAGACACTATGCGCGAAGCGCAAAAATTTTGATAATTTTTCGTTCAAAAATGGATATATTTCATGCGAATTTTGGCACACTAGCTGCTCGGTCCTCCGGTCCCCAAAACGCCGGCCCGGCTCGGTCCGTCTATTTAGGTTTCTACGGTATTGGGTTTTGGGTATTGGGTGGGTCTGCTGCTCAGCTGGTATTGGGTATTGAGTATTGGGTCAGAGGCCAGGTATTGGGTATTGGGTGGGCCTAAAAATCGGTATTGTGCCCAGTGTAGTACTTGGTCAGGGTGTTGACGATAGATAGATGACCCAAGTGCGAAATCTGGGGGGGTCGACCCAAACTTGTTGACGATCGATAGATGGTGGGGGGGGTCGCCAAAAATCAAGGTATAATATAGTGTATTATGTAGGTAATAATGTGTAAATATTAATGAAAATGTACTTAGATGTACTAAATCCGCGCGTAGCGCGCGATTTTTTACCTATTTGGGGTGAAAAATACCGATTTTGAGCCATTTTGAGTCAAAAATGTCAATTTTGGGTTCGAAACAGTGTAGTTCCTGGGGGGGAGGGGGGTCCCCCCTAAGCTACACTAACCGCCGCGACCAAGGTACACTAGTACACTAACCGCCCGCCAGGTACACTAACCGCCTCAATTTTTGCCTAAAATCGGCATTTTTAGGCCTAAAATGGCCATTTTGTGGCCTAAAATGGGTGATTTTTAGGTCAATGATGTCAAAAGTCGCCAAAATACCCTTTTTATGGAGAATTTTTTCCAAAAAGGGGCAAAATCGGTCAAATTTTCGACCTCAAAAAGTGACTTTTTCCTGGATTTAGGTCTTCCCCCCCTTCCCCCCAGGGAGGTACACTAACCGCCGCACGGAAAAATGGGGTAGGTACACTAACCGCCGCGCCGGACCAGGAACTACACTGGTTCGAAATGTGTTGACGATAGATAGATGGTTCCCAAAATTTGTTGACCCAAAAGTTGTTGATAGATAGATTAACCCACAAGTGTTGACGATAGATAGATGATGAAATCAAAGTGTTGACGATAGATAGATGAATTTGGGGGACCCCCCCCAAGTACTACCCTGATCAGTGTAGTGGCAGGCCCATGTGTGGGAGGTAAGTATGATGCGGGGTTGGGACCGGAAGCGTGAGAGGTATGATTTTGGTCACCCAAAAAGGCGAAAAAACACCGTTTTTGTGATACAATTTCGGCCAAAAAATGAGGTAAAAATAGTACTTTTTCCAAATTTTCGCCGAAAATCGCCTAAAAACAGGTATTATGGGTGGGCGCGCGATTTTTGGGAAAATAAGGTCGAAAAACACCGATTTTTGCCTTAAAAAGGTATAAAATTGCTTGTGAGAGGCATGATTTGGAGTTGTGAGAGGTAAGTACTCAACCCCCCCCAACCTCCCCTCGGGTTTTGTGGTAGGTAAGTACTGAGAGGGGGTAACCCCCCCCCCAACCCCCCTGCCACTACTATGACCCTGATTGTGCCCATGCCTACCGTATTGTCGGAAATAGAACCCCCCCATTAATTGACCTCCCATTAACTGAACCCCCCCTACATGGCTCGAAATCAAAAATAGACCCCCCAATGACTTGACCCCCCCCCCATTAATAGAACCCCACCCCCAACCTTCACCGCACCACTGATTAGTGGTATGGTAAGGCTGTGTTGTTGTGTCAAACGTTGTTTAAGCTTGTGTTTTCAGCAGAATACGGCTTTTTAAGCATATTTAACGCTGTTAAAGGCAGAAAATACCCTAAACAGGCCATTTTTAGGGGCATTATTAACAATGATTTTTTTCGTCGGGGGGCCAAATGAAAAATATAACCCCCCCAATAATTGACCCCCCCATAAATTGAACCCCCCAAAATGACCCCAGTGAAAAAATAGACCCCCCGGGTTCTATTTCCGACAATACGGTAGACACGGTGACATTCTGGCGAGCCATTGAGCTGAAAACAAGACAGTTCGGTTGTGAACATTTGGAAATACCTAATATATTTTGAAGATAGTCAACCTCGAAAGACGGCATTGTAGCAGAGCGAGACCGTTTTTTCTCAATTTCAGTTTCAGTTACCGTATTCCCTAAAATCCAAGGGGGGCTTACCGAGTGAGAACCATTTTTTTTTTCAAAAAAAAATGCTCGTTTTTTTCTTTTTTTTCCTCGATCACCATTTTTTCATTTTTTTGTTTCCTTTTTTTGATTGCCATTTTTTTCCTCGGAAAAAAGGAAAAAAATCAAATATTTTTTTTCATTTTTTTCCTTACTATCTCTGATTGCGTGCGACCTCTGCCCGGTTGCATGCAGCGGAACACGCTTTGATTTGACAACAAAATTTTACACATTCACGTAAGTTACTAACCACTAGCAACCATCGAATTCGACGTGCCGGCGGCGCCGTGTTCTGGCGTGACGTTCGACGACATTTTTCGAAGGCGGTTTATGGTAAAAGCCGCATTGAAATTTTTAAATTTTAATCTGAGCTTATTTACCGAATTGCTTGGCAAAGATACGTCTGAAAAATTGACTGACCGTGACCACACACCATCTGATGCCAGAAACTATCTTAAAAATACAAAGATTACAGCACAAAGTGCCAAATCCCACCCCCCCTTCCCCAAGCAGGGAATTACAATTATGAAAGAAAAGCGTGACCAAGAAAAAATAATTTTGCCGTCGCTAAGCGGGACGCGGAGGAGCACGAAGATTGGAGTTTTCCGTGTCTATCTGGTGCCCTCAAAATGTCACCGTAGATAAAAACGTCGAAAAATTTCAACGGTTCACCTGCTATTCACCAAGCATGCAGACATTGTCTTACCAACAGTGTTTGCATGGCCTAAATTTGGACCCCCAAAATTATCGCCGGACCGTGAGTCGCACAATGACTAAAGGAGGAATTTATCTAAAAGTCAAAGGATGGACCCTAATTCAGGAACTACCACGCTCAGCCACTGTTAAAGAGCTCGGGACATAACCGAAGGAAGAGTAGCAGCATATATTGATATATACCGTTGGAAGGCTTATGACACAGCACACGCACGAGACACGACAAACGAAACGGCGACAGCCAACCGAAAACGCGCGCCAAAGCCCACCAAAAAACGACCAACCCCGCCCACAAAGCACCAACACAAAAAACCCAAACACACACCCACCAACACCAAACCAAAAAAAAGAAAACCAAAACAAAAAAAAAAACCCACCACAAAACAACAACGGCAGAGCCAAACTTAAAACAGCCTAGCCTGCAGAAAACATGGCCCCGCCTCTCCATCTGCCCACGAGGAGGATCCACAGTTGGAGATCAGAACCGGTGGTGATGTCTAGGCACGCGCAGTTGAAACAGCCTCGTTTGCAGGAAGTTATATGTCAGAAGCTTCGCTATGCCTATAAACGCGCAGTGGAAACAGCCTAGTCTGCAGGAAGTTGAAGATCAGAACTAGCAGTGATGTCTATGCACGAGGAGTGAAAACAGCCTAGCCTGCAGAAAACATGGCCCCGCCTCTCCATCTGCCCACGAGGAGGATCCACAGTTGGAGATCAGAACCGGTGGTGATGTCTAGGCACGCGCAGTTGAAACAGCCTCGTTTGCAGGAAGTTATATGTCAGAAGCTTCGCTATGCCTATAAACGCGCAGTGGAAACAGCCTAGTCTGCAGGAAGTTGAAGATCAGAACTAGCAGTGATGTCTATGCACGAGGAGTGAAAACAGCCTAGCCTGCAGAAAACATGGCCCCGCCTCTCCATCTGCCCACGAGGAGGATCCACAGTTGGAGATCAGAACCGGTGGTGATGTCTAGGCACGCGCAGTTGAAACAGCCTCGTTTGCAGGAAGTTATATGTCAGAAGCTTCGCTATGCCTATAAACGCGCAGTGGAAACAGCCTAGTCTGCAGGAAGTTGAAGATCAGAACTAGCAGTGATGTCTATGCACGAGGAGTGAAAACAGCCTAGCCTGCAGAAAACATGGCCCCGCCTCTCCATCTGCCCACGAGGAGGATCCACAGTTGGAGATCAGAACCGGTGATGATGTCTAGGCACGCGCAGTTGAAACAGCCTCGTTTGCAGGAAGTTATATGTCAGAAGCTTCGCTATGCCTATAAACGCGCAGTGGAAACAGCCTAGTCTGCAGGAAGTTGAAGATCAGAACTAGCAGTGATGTCTATGCACGAGGAGTGAAAACAGCCTAGCCTGCAGAAAACATGGCCCCGCCTCTCCATCTGCCCACGAGGAGGATCCACAGTTGGAGATCAGAACCGGTGGTGATGTCTAGGCACGCGCAGTTGAAACAGCCTCGTTTGCAGGAAGTTATATGTCAGAAGCTTCGCTATGCCTATAAACGCGCAGTGGAAACAGCCTAGTCTGCAGGAAGTTGAAGATCAGAACTAGCAGTGATGTCTATGCACGAGGAGTGAAAACAGCCTAGCCTGCAGAAAACATGGCCCCGCCTCTCCATCTGCCCACGAGGAGGATCCACAGTTGGAGATCAGAACCGGTGATGATGTCTAGGCACGCGCAGTTGAAACAGCCTCGTTTGCAGGAAGTTATATGTCAGAAGCTTCGCTATGCCTATAAACGCGCAGTGGAAACAGCCTAGTCTGCAGGAAGTTGAAGATCAGAACTAGCAGTGATGTCTATGCACGAGGAGTGAAAACAGCCTAGCCTGCAGAAAACATGGCCCCGCCTCTCCATCTGCCCACGAGGAGGATCCACAGTTGGAGATCAGAACCGGTGATGATGTCTAGGCACGCGCAGTTGAAACAGCCTAGTTTGCAGGAAGTTATATGTCAGAAGCTTCGCTATGCCTATAAACGCGCAGTGGAAACAGCCTAGTCTGCAGGAAGTTGAAGATCAGAACTAGCAGTGATGTCTATGCACGAGGAGTGAAAACAGCCTAGCCTGCAGAAAACATGGCCCCGCCTCTCCATCTGCCCACGAGGAGGATCCACAGTTGGAGATCAGAACCGGTGATGATGTCTAGGCACGCGCAGTTGAAACAGCCTAGTTTGCAAGAAGTTACACGTCAGAAGCATCGCTATGCCTATAAACGCGCAGTGGAGACAGCCTAGTCTGCAGGAAGTTGAAGATCAGAACTAGCAGTGATGTCTATGCACGAGGAGTGAAAACAGCCTAGCCTGCAGAAAACATGGCCCCGCCTCTCCATCTGCCCACGAGGAGGATCCACAGTTGGAGATCAGAACCGGTGATGATGTCTAGGCACGCGCAGTTGAAACAGCCTAGTTTGCAAGAAGTTATACGTCAGAAGCTTCGCTATGCCTATAAACGCGCTGTGGAGACAGCCTAGTCTGCAGGAAGTTGAAGATCAGAACTAGCAGTGATGTCTATGGGCGAGGAGTGAAAACAGCCTAGCCTGCAGAAAACATGGCCCCGCCTCTCCATCTGCCCACGAGGAGGATCCACAGTTGGAGATCAGAACCGGTGATGATGTCTAGGCACGCGCAGCTGAAACAGCCTCGTTTGCAGGAAGTTATATGACAGAGGCTTCGCTATGCCTATAAACGCGCAGTGGAAACAGCCTAGTCTGCAGGAAGTTGAAGATCAGAACCAGCAGTGATGTCTATGCACGAGGAGTGAAAACAGCCTAGCCTGCAGAAAACATGGCCCCGCCTCTCCATCTGCCCACGAGGAGGATCCACAGTTGGAGATCAGAACCGGTGATGATGTCTAGGCACGCGCAGTTGAAACAGCCTAGTTTGCAAGAAGTTACACGTCAGAAGCATCGCTATGCCTATAAACGCGCAGTGGAGACAGCCTAGTCTGCAGGAAGTTGAAGATCAGAACTAGCAGTGATGTCTATGCACGAGGAGTGAAAACAGCCTAGCCTGCAGAAAACATGGCCCCGCCTCTCCATCTGCCCACGAGGAGGATCCACAGTTGGAGATCAGAACCGGTGATGATGTCTAGGCACGCGCAGTTGAAACAGCCTAGTTTGAAAGAAGTTATAGATTAGAAGCTTCGCTATGCCTATAAACGCGCAGTGGAAACAGCCTAGTCTGCAGGAAGTTGAAGATCAGAACTAGCAGTGATGTCTATGCACGAGGAGTGAAAACAGCCTAGCCTGCAGAAAACATGGCCCCGCCTCTCCATCTGCCCACGAGGAGGATCCACAGTTGGAGATCAGAACCGGTGATGATGTCTAGGCACGCGCAGTTGAAACAGCCTAGTTTGCAAGAAGTTATAGATTAGAAGCTTCGCTATGCCTATAAACGCGCAGTGGAAACAGCCTAGTCTGCAGGAAGTTGAAGATCAGAACTAGCAGTGATGTCTATGGACGAGGAGTGGAAACAGCCTAGCCTGCAGAAAACATGGCCCCGCCTCTCCATCTGCCCACGAGGAGGATCCACAGTTGGAGATCAGAACCGGTGATGATGTCTAGGCACGCGCAGCTGAAACAGCCTCGTTTGCAGGAAGTTATATGACAGAGGCTTCGCTATGCCTATAAACGCGCAGTGGAAACAGCCTAGTCTGCAGGAAGTTGAAGATCAGAACCAGCAGTGATGTCTATGCACGAGGAGTAAAAACAGCCTAGCCTGCAGAAAACATGGCCCCGCCTCTCCATCTGCCCACGAGGAGGATCCACAGTTGGAGATCAGAACCGGTGATGATGTCTAGGCACGCGCAGTTGAAACAGCCTAGTTTGCAAGAAGTTACACGTCAGAAGCATCGCTATGCCTATAAACGCGCAGTGGAGACAGCCTAGTCTGCAGGAAGTTGAAGATCAGAACTAGCAGTGATGTCTATGCACGAGGAGTGAAAAAAAGCCTAGCCTGCAGAAAACATGGTCCCGCCTCTCCATCTGCCCACGAGGAGGATCCACAGTTGGAGATCAGAACCGATGGTGATGTCTAGGCACGCGGAGTTGAAACAGCCTCGTTTGCAGGAAGTTATATGTCAGAAGCTTCGCTATGCCTATAAACGCGCAGTGGAAACAGCCTAGTCTGCAGGAAGTTGAAGATCAGAACTAGCAGTGATGTCTATGCACGAGGAGTGAAAACAGCCTAGCCTGCAGAAAACATGGCCCCGCCTCTCCATCTGCCCACGAGGAGGATCCACAGTTGGAGATCAGAACCGGTGATGATGTCTAGGCACGCGCAGTTGAAACAGCCTAGTTTGCAAGAAGTTACACGTCAGAAGCTTCGCTATGCCTATAAACGCGCAGTGGAGACAGCCTAGTCTGCAGGAAGTTGAAGATCAGAACTAGCAGTGATGTCTATGGACGAGGAGTGAAAACAGCCTAGCCTGCAGAAAACATGGCCCCGCCTCTCCATCTGCCCACGAGGAGGATCCACAGTTGGAGATCAGAACCGGTGATGATGTCTAGGCACGCGCAGTTGAAACAGCCTCGTTTGCAGGAAGTTATATGTCAGAAGCTTCGCTATGCCTATAAACGCGCAGTGGAAACAGCCTAGTCTGCAGGAAGTTGAAGATCAGAACCAGCAGTGATGTCTATGCACGAGGAGTGAAAACAGCCTAGCCTGCAGAAAACATGGCCCCGCCTCTCCATCTGCCCACGAGGAGGATCCACAGTTGGAGATCAGAACCGGTGATGATGTCTAGGCACGCGCAGTTGAAACAGCCTAGTTTGCAAGAAGTTACACGTCAGAAGCATCGCTATGCCTATAAACGCGCAGTGGAGACAGCCTAGTCTGCAGGAAGTTGAAGATCAGAACTAGCAGTGATGTCTATGCACGAGGAGTGAAAACAGCCTAGCCTGCAGAAAACATGGCCCCGCCTCTCCATCTGCCCACGAGGAGGATCCACAG
>JASAMV010003502.1:0-52958 GCA_030248065.1 Rhynchonema sp. JSB1_4
TCCATTGTCTGTAATTAGTGCTAACAATAAATTTTCGGTTAAACAACCGAAATATATCTGATTTCTGCTACCAAACAACGCCTTTCGAAACATTCGCCACATAAAAATTGAATGATATCGCAAACTGTAAACAAACCTGGCGCACTGCGTCACTGACTGGGACATTCTATGGTTTGACTGTCGTCCGCTTTTGTTTCACTTTTCCGCCAAGATTTGCCCGTTCGTCTTGTCGATTCTGTAAAACGAAAATTAAAAAAATTTGTCATTGAAAGAATAAAAACCCATAATTACAACGCTGATTAGCACAGACAAAAAACAACCACAAAATTTAACGACATCATGACAGTGCATTGGTGGTGCTTGGTCCCCAAATCTCCAGTCCGATCGACAAAGCAAAAAAATTTTGGGTATCGGACCGAGCCAGCCGTCAGAATAAAAGATTTGGTTAAAACGACTCTGATTACACCAAAACCAAAAATTACCCAACGTTCACAAATCATTTCATCCACACATTCCCGTTCTTCTGAACCTGATTCTATCGCACTTCTGGTTGTCGACTTCTTATTTCCCTTTTTGCCGACATTTTTTTGTTTGTTGGAATTGCCGTTGATCCTAAAATAAAATGGTTGCGGTGTACAGAACTGGTTCAATAATTTAGGCGACCTGGTTCAATAATTTATGGTTTTCATAGGCAAAAGTAGGTGTTTTTCGACCTTAAAGCCCCAATAATGTTTCCTAATTCTTGGCCCAGCCCGGCCCGGCCCGAACCAAAAGACCAAAATCCCGGCCCGGCCCGACCTCGGGCAGGCCCGATTACGACCTCTGACCTACCTGCAGCTTTCTACCCGGCTGGAATTTAGGCCGACCGGGCTTACACGGGCCGGGCCAGGCCTACCCGCAGCCCTCAATCGGGCCGAGCCGGACTTCTTGCCGACCGGGCTTTCCGGGCTTCACGACCGGGCCCGACCTTACAATTGCCGGCCCCTAATTTCTAAATACCAAAAAAACGAATCTGGCTTGATCGAAAGCTACCGCTTGAAGCTGATATGATGCTTCCTGATCAAAAACTGCTGCTCAAAGGTGATACAAGTTTCATCAAGAATTAGTTAGGCAGCGAAAAGGAACTCATGACAAAGCAAAACCGTGAAAATAAATGCACAAACCGAATTCTCTCTGTTTGCCTCCTCCCGTTCTTCTGGTTCCATGCCACGCTTGTTTGTCGTCGTTTTGTTATTTTTCCGGCATTTTTTTGTCCGTCTTGTCGTCGATTCTGAAACATAAACGACTGATTTTTAGGCTCTCAGACCTCGATTTTTGGCTTTATTAAGAACCAAATACAAACCTCCAAATCT
This sequence comes from Rhynchonema sp. JSB1_4, assembly GCA_030248065.1. NCBI lineage: Eukaryota > Metazoa > Nematoda > Chromadorea > Monhysterida > Xyalidae > Rhynchonema > Rhynchonema sp. JSB1_4. The sequence goes on from JASAMV010003502.1 coordinate 1,353, forward strand.
CCGGCCCGGGCCGGCCCGAACCAAAAGCCCAAACATCGTGGCCCGGCCCGGCACGGCCCCACTGCGACCTCTGCGGCCCGGCCCGTTTTAGCTTGTGTTTTTCCTCGTGTTTTCGCTCTTTAGCCTGCTCGAAGGTCTCAAACGGACCGAGCCGGACGGAGATTTGGGGACCAGGCGGGCTGGGAGCATTCAAATGCCAAACCGTTACCAACCGTTCCATTTGTCTCGTCTCTTTCGTCCTTTGCCTTTTTGTTCATTTTGTTGCAACGTTGCTTTTTGGGTGCCGAAAAACCAACGCCTTTATTGATCTTCTTTTTAGGCATGACAATTTAGCGATATTGATAACAACACGAAATTTAATCTAGATGTAGGATTATTGATAGCGTGAATCTGAAACACGAGGTTTAATATAACATACCAGTCAGCGCGCTGCTATTTCTGCCAAAAAGGGGGGGGCGGGAGAAATGGCGGGGGGGGGGGGGGGGGGGGCGGTTGGGGGTGGGGGATACATACTGCGCCATGCAAACATCGGGCGCGCTACCACGCATTGTCGGGCCAGGCCGGGCCGGCCCGAGGTTTTCCATGGTCGGGCCGGGCCGGGCCGGACTTCTCGGCCCGACATTGCCCACAATATTGAAAAAATCGTGGTTTTCCACCAAAAAAATCGTGGTTTTTCGCAAGGCTTTGGCACTCGATTTAGCCAAGTCATCACAAAAAAATGGTTAAAAAATCGACCTGTCGCGGGTTGCGGGCCGGCTTCTCAGAATAACCTAAAAAGCAGAGGTCGCAATCAGGTCGGGTTTGGCCGGCCCAGCACGGTCCGAGCCCCAAATCTTCGGCCCGGCCCGAACCCCCAAATCTCCGGCCCGGCCCGAACCAATAGTCCAAAATCGCGGCCCGGCCCGGCCCGATTGTGACCTCTGCTAAAAAAAGACATAAAAAATTGGTCAAAAAACTCGGGCCGGGGCGGGCCCGGCCGAGTTTTCCCATGGACGGGCCGGGCCGGGCCGACCTGTCGGGGGTGAAAGCCGAGCCAGGCCGACCTAACCCGGCCCGATTGACACCTCTGCCTCCGGCACGATTCCCACATCTGATCCCAATTGATTGCTGAAAAGGCTTGGGCCGGGCCGGGCCGAGTAGACCTGCCAGGAATTGTGGGCCGGGCCGGAACTTTTGCCGACTTTTTGTCGATTTCCGGTACCCATAATATGGCATTCAATTGTCAAACAACGACGATTCTGAAAAAATAAAAACTTTCACTCAGCTTAGTCTCACAAAGCTAAAATGGAACAAATCAAAATTGACCTGATCGGCCTTTGGTTTTTCACGCTTAGGCTTTGCTTTTACTTTTACTAAATTCATCGATGTTTAAACTTACAATCAACTCGCTGCCGTTTCTGACAAAAAACAAGGCCAAAAAGGAACAGAAAACATGCGGAAAGCAACGCACACACGCGCGCGCCAACAACAGCCAATCAGCAGTCAGCTCTACAATGACGTCATGCAGCCAATCAGAACTCAGAACTGCTAATACGCCAAATCGCCGATTTCTCGCGATAGAAGTGATGTTTCAAAAATCGGGCTCCGCAGGGGCCACCGCCATGACAAGACGCGTCGATTGATATGTAATTTGTCCGACTTCATTCAGTTTCCTAGGAGGAGATAACTAAAAACTGAAGTGGCCACTTTTTTGGGAACGCGGACATCACGATTTCTCGGGTGTCTGGAAAACCACTTTCTACTGCACGGATCGGGCTGATTTTTTCAGCGTTTTGTGCCGACGGGTATACGACATTATCGCAATAATAAAATTAGCAAAAGCCCAACACACGCGCTCACGCCAGCACCCCCGATTTTAACACTACAGGTATAGCAAAATTTCCGATAATCTGACCTGCTGATGTTTCATTCTGCGTTGCGAATTTTTTTTACCCACACAAACACTATTGAATACGTAAGCTATCTTGTGAATATGTCGCCAATAAGCTAATGCCACGATGTCTTCTTTGTTTTGCTGTTGCCTAATTCCGGTGCTATACTGACGTATAGACCCTGATTCTCACAAAACATTTTCAGCTGAAAATAATCGAGCAGACCATCTACGTTGCTGCGGGTCTGAAACATGTTGTGGACTGCATGTTTTGTGTGCGATCGCGCAACGCAACGTCATTGCCCCGTCACTTTCTCGCTTTACGATTCAGGAAAAAATTGACCAATTCTTATAAAGTCATTGTGCGACCAATATCACTGATCTGCTGCTTGCTGCAACAATAATTTTTTTACCAAAAAATGAAATTCAATTAGAAAACATTATAATCCGTGCATTTTAGCGTGGGGAACCGATCGAGAATAGCCACAAACTTCTACCGCAGCAATGTTAGATTACGTCACATTTTCTCGATCGCCACCCCCCCCTTCCACAAATTCCGCTTGTCGTCAATTCGGCCAAATCACCAGGTTGACGGTGACCACATGCGCAACACGGATTCGAAATAATCTGAAACGTGATGTTTCATGTTCCACGAAGTTGCAGTTCGATATACAATATGATCAATAGAAGCGGCGCTCCCTCCAGTAAAAAATTGAACGCAACGTGCACCACGAATTCACCTTGAATGTGTGAAAAAACAAACCAACATTTTTTAACTTTTTCTTTCGTTAATGTCTCTTCCGCTTGCTGAAAACCGCCGGTTTGTTGATGTTTCACGCGGCGACCATCAATTCTGGAAAGCAACTTATTTGAAATGGTTTGCATGGTCGACGCCTCATCATGAGCCTCATGCTCCTGTGCATCGACGAGCAACAACTGACCTTTCATTCATCTCCCTCATTCATCACTTCTCATTTTTTCTTCTTCGGCCGACATTTTTTATTTTTTTTCACAGCTGCTTCTTGTTCAGCTGCTTGTGCTTTTTAAGTTACATTTTTCTGCAATGTTCAACTGCATTCATTGATGAATTTTGGTATTGGTAACCTGCGAAAAACAATTCGCCACAAAACACAAATGCTCGTTCAGTGGAAGTCGCTGTCGTGCGCAGGGAAATGCCCGTAAACCGTCGAAACCGGACAACACGATGCTGAGACTGAACCAAAAAGTTCAAAACAACTATATTAGTTCTACGAAACAACAATTAAACAATCAAATTTGCAAATTACTGTCCTGTTTGCATCAAAAAAAAGTCCAAAAAAAGAAAGAAAAAGAAAAAGAAACGCGAAAACAGCTTTCCCGCCGAAACCAATTCAAATTCTTTTGGCCTGATTCCTCCTTGTCAATTCAGGCACCCTGCTGAAAAGTTTCTCCCAAAAGAATTGTCAGAGTATACATATATCGCGCGCAGCGCGAAATTTTTTGCACTTTTTAGGGTTTTCGGTCGAAATTTGGGCATTTTTGGCCGAAAAATGGGCATTTTGGGGGTAAAAATCGGGGCGGGTAGGGTACCAGGGCGGGGCGGGTAGGGGGGTAGCGTACCAGGCCGGGGCGGGTAGGGTACCATTGGGGGGGACCCCCCCCCCAGCCACAGCACTGGTTAAAACCAATACCCAATAATTTCCCTGAAAAAGCCAATACCAAACACAATGCCTGACTCAAAACCCAATACCAAACCAATACCAAACCCAACACCAGACCAAAAACCCGATACCAAACCAAGACTAAGATCAATACCCAGTGTAGTACTTGGTCAGGGTGTTGACGATAGATAGCTTGGGACCCAAAATGTGTTGACGACAGATAGATGATCCAAGTCCGAAATCTGGGTCGACCCAAATTTGTTGACGATAGATTGTTGTCGGGAAAAAAACGGTTTTTTTCGGTTTTTTTTTTCGGGAAAAAAACGGTTTTTTTTCCGGCCCGCAAGTATACCAATACCAACCCAATACCAAACCCAATACCAGGCACTTCAGTAGTATTGATTTGGTATTAGCGTGTGTGGACACTTGTTGAATGTATGACAATAATGACAAAAATAATAAATGTCATATTTGTCATAAATGTCACACGCGTCAACAAGTGTATTGGTCGCACAATGACTTTATAAGAATTGGTCAAATTTTTTTCCTGAATCGCAAAGCAGGCTAGTGACGGGGCAATGACGTTGCGTTGCGCGATCACACACAAAACACGTAGCAAAGAGAATGTTTCAGACCTGGGGCAACGTGGTTGATCTGCTAAATCATTTTCAGCTGAAAATGTTTTGTGAGAATCACAAATAGCATAGTAGTTAAGAGTGACTGAACGTGAAAATCAGGATTGATTTTGATGAATTCTTATATGGTCATTGTGCGACCAATACATAACAGCACGACTGTTTTGTACGCTTGTTGACTGTATGACATTTATGACAATAATGTTTCGTGCAATCAACAAGTGTACAAAACAGCGCGACTGTATTGTACACTTGTTGACTGTATGACAAAAATGACAGTTATGACAAATAACGCAGCGTTCAGCAATTGGGTGAATTATAACAGCCGAGCCAAACTGCGCGAACATATAACTTGGCGGAACGAACAACCCAAAACATCGGGGGCACATCGATGCGCTTTTGAAATTGGATTTTCCCGCTCTTTACTGATCGGGAATCACAAAAACAATATTTGCCTACATTCTACATTATATACTTGGCTGTTTTGGCTGACAATGTGCACAAGAACAAAATAATGACAACGACGACATATCAAAAACATTTTTGTCATAAATATCATTTTTGTCATACAGTCAACAAGTGTACAATACAGTCGTGCAGTTTTGTACACTTGTTGATTGCACAAAACATTATTGTCATAAATGTCATAGAGTCAACAAGCGTACAATACAGTCGTGCTGTAATGTACACTTGTTGACGCATGCATTAGCTGTGCTTAATTTATTTTTGTCACACAGTCAACAAGCGTACAAAACGCACCCCCCTGTGTTTTGTACAGTTGTTTACAGTCAACAAGTGTCTAGTTACCGGTATTAGATATTGGTATTGGGTCTCGCCCGGTATTGGTGCAGGGCCGGTATTGCTATTGGTATTGGGTGTCAAAAGTGGTATGGTGCCCAGGCCTGGTTGGGCACAATACCCAATACCCAACACCAATACCATCCAATAGCAATGCCAATACCAGTGTTTGGTATTGGTATTGGGTCTAATTCTGGTATTGAGTATTGGTATTAGGGCTGGCCTGGCGGATCATGGTTTACCAAAGAACGAACAAAAATCTCAAAGCAGATCGCAAGTGTCAAAAAATAGAAAACCGCGATTTTCGTTTACTAAGGTGCACTTATTCAATTGCAGCGGTCTGAAGATTCCTTGGACGATAACATCGTCGTCACACTGACGCCGGACTTCAGCCGATCAGCCAACACACAGCGACAGTTGATAGTTGGTGTTGTTGTTTTATTCGAGTATTGTGTGAAAATTTTGAATAACATTGACCCTGATTTGTTTTCAGAAACGACTCTACGAGGACAATATCGCACTTTACGACAGAGGTCAACATTGGGAGTCGGCAATGTGTGTGTGTGATGAGCTGCAGCGAGTGTAAAAAACGGTCACGTATATGAATATGTCCTTCTGATCACGGTCATGGTCATGTGTGATCTTCTGTTTGACCATGGTCAATGTGTATCTTGTTGATTAGATGTTTAGGAAAAACACCTGTTCTATTCTTATTTTTTCGATATTCAAAATAATTGAAATGTTGACGACTGTGAAACATCAGCCTACCAACCACCTTACAGTGAATATCGGGTACACTCGCTGTGTATACTTGCGTATTTTTCCGCAAAATACATTTTTGGAAAAAACACCGTTTTTTCGAAAATAAAACCGTTTTTTTCCAAATATTTTTCCAGTACTTAAAGATACCCACGGTCCAAAAACGCCTATTTGGTAAAAGCATTGGTTTTAACAACATCCTCTCGCAACCTTGGAAAATATCTCGGAAATTTTTGGAAAAAAAACGTTTTTTTCCAAAAGTTGCCACTTGGAAAATTTCCGGAAAAATAAAAACGTATTTTTCCGGCCCTCGGAAAAAAACGGTTTTTTCGGTTTTTTCTGAAAAAAACTTTTTTCCGGCCCGCAAGTATATATATATATCACTGTGGTTGCGCTTGTCATCGTGCTCGTCATCATCGTCAATTGCAGGGCATGTCAGAAATATTCGGCATTTACTCATGTTCTTTCGCGGTAAAACCTTGACGCGCCAATCTGTGCAATATTTCAGTCAGATAAATGAGCACGCCGCTATCAATCCGTTTTCTTCGTGGCCGATATCAAACAACGATCCTCCCCAATCAAGTCTTGTACATGTACTAGTCACGTGCTTTTCTGAATGTGGCGTGTCTAATAATGGGTATTTTGCAATTAGTGCATGAAGCTACACGATCATGTTTGATATCGGGCCATCATGGGTACACTGCATGAAAATAATGATATATGCAAAACAGTCTATAACGTGCATCGATTTCGCACAGTTCTTTCATAAATAGCACCAGATCATAAACAAAGTTACGCTTCATCATTAATTCAAATTCAATAAACAACATTTATTTATCAACAGAGAACAATTATAGTCATAATTTTGCGACGAAAATCAAATAACAGCAACATCACGTTTTGATCGATCGAACCACAGCAAATCCGGTTTACAATGTGCTAAACAGTTCAGCGTCCAGATTTGGATGCCATCCCATCTTTGTGAACGAACAACAACTGAGGCGGCGTCGGCATACGACTGGCCCTGCAAAGAGAAATGATAGAAATGTCTCGCAAAAGTGGCGGTAATAGACAGTAGCTAGAGCGATATCAAACTTGGCGATCGAATCGTATAGTAAGTGAATTGCCTTGGTCCGTACGATTCTTGCATTAAGGATATTAAGAAATTTAGTGATGCCACTTATTTCGTCCAGTTAAATAATATTCTTTTGGCCTAGGGAACATCTTTTACGCTGGTCAGTATTAGGGCACCATTAAATTTCCTAATATGATTAAATCAAGAATCACGTGTGACCAACCAGGACCGGTCTGATCACCAAGCTTTATGTCGCTCCCATTCCCAGTACTTTTTCTTATCTTGTTGTGGACTGAAAAATGTTTCGTGCACAAGGCAAATATAAAGAACTGTACAGAGGAAAACAAATCAAAAACAAATCACAAAACGTATCACAAAACATAAATCGTATGCAAAAAGAAAAGTGAGCCATCCAACCGAGCCACCGACCGTTTGGCCACAATCTGTCGTTCGACTTTCGAATAATCCAGCGATCCGATCGCTCAGCCACGGTGCGTCGGCATGAGACCGATAATCGCGAGCAGCGCTGTTTGAACTGGAACACATTCTTTCTCTTATTTTATGTCAAACACCATTTTTGGGTGGACTGAGGGCGTGTAGTTTATCAGTTTCCGGTAACGCAACACGCGTTCTTTGACATCAACACGCTGGTTTCTGTCATAGTAGGCGAAAAAACACGGTTTGCATGCCTGAATTTCTTCCCGCGTTCCGTGACACGGACACATTTCACGGTTCAGTGATTCTCAGAAGTATTCACGGAACACGGAATTATCCGTGTCAGGCTCAATCTAGTCCGCCCACAGCAATTCATTCAAACATTATAACGAAACTCAGCACGCAAAATTGTCAAAGCATGGTACAACTGACAATAAGCTAAAGAAAACGCGCACTCACTTGACCAGGACGGTTGCCAATATTCCGGATGATAACCAGATATGCTCAAGCAGATCTTATTGTTCGTTTCAAAGCGGCCATTCGGCTAAAAAACAAAAAAGTCTGTTTTTCACCAAGCGCAGAAAAAACAATGAGGAAAAGAAATTTGAATGGAGGTTAAAAATAACACAACAAAATTATTTTACCGTCAACAACATGATGCTGGGTGGTTTCATAGGATATTCGGTGTGCAGAATAATACGTCCATGATATATTCCACCGTCGAAATCGGTGTCCGGCGGTCCACGAACGGTGAAGTGCCATTCGAATAGATTGTCCTGCGCGAAATGCAAAGGCAGTGCAGTAAGTATGATCATTTGCATTTATTGTGCCATTTTGGCACACCATTCTGAACTAGTGGCGTCGTTAGGGGGTTGTGAGTGTGTTCCTCCTGCCTGGTATCACTGAGGTCAGTACTGTGGCTGGGGGGTAAGGTCACCAACTCGCCATACTTACTTCGGAAAAATAAGAGGGCAGTTGGGGGTAGTACTCACCGCTCACACCTCCATATAAATACAGTAGGTATCCCCGATGTTTGGCATGGTATAGTAAATTTCTAATTTCGCTGCCTCATGCATTTTTACAGACGCAGCTAAACTCCCGTTCGAAGTCGAGGCAGGCAACAAGCTCAACACACAGTGAACAAGCCACGCAGCTGACACACACAGCTTGTGTGGCTGAAACATTCGAAACGCACAAGAGCCAGCTGCGTGGCTCGTTGACTGTGTGTTGAGCTTCTTGCCTGCCTCAACTTCGAACGGGAGTTTCCCTGCGTCTGTAAAAATGCACAAGGCAACGAAATTAGAAATTTACTATACAGTAGGTAAAACCCCTCTCTGAGCCCGGTACAATAGGTACCCCCTCCAGAGTACCTCCAACACTGGCCTCAAACCAAGTGGTGTCGTTAGGGGGGTTACCCCCTGCTATGGGGTGTGGGAAATCGGCCGGGGGTATGGGAAATTTTTCACTTTTTGAACAAGCACCCCTATGAAATTACTTTTTGACCCCGAGAAGTACCAAAATTGGCAATTTTTTGTCCAAAAATGTCAAAAATCGATAGCTGCCGCAAGAAAACTCTGTTTTAAGCACTTTTTAGACCAATTTTTGGTACTTTCAGAAAATTTTTGGGGTCATTTTTTTAGCATGGGAAATTTTTGAGTGTTTGGAGAAACACTCCTGGAATGGGAAATTTTTGATTTCTGGTGTATGTATGGGAAATTTTCCGAAAATTGGGCTGGGTATGGGAAAATTTCCATTTCTCAACGGCACCAGTGCTTCAAGCACCCAAAAATTACGCGCTCCGCCCGGAATCCTCCAAATGTTAGGCAAATTTTCGGCCAAAATGCAAAAAAGTACCATTTTTTGGCCAATTTTGCAGTATAATGCATGCAAAAAACACCCTATTTCCGGATCATAGGGGAACCTTGCAACCTTCCGGAGGCTGGGTAGGGGGTACCTTGCAACCATCTGGATCCATCCCCCCAAGAGTACCTTGCAACAGTGATGTAGTTGGGGGCTATTACCCCCAGCTGCTAGGTAGCTTTCTTGCTCCGAAACCCATGCAGCCCAAACTGGCTAGCTAGCTTTCTTGCTCCGGTCATCAAATAAAAAAAGTGTTGATTTTAGTGCCAAAATGACCATTTTATGAGCCAAAATGGTCAAATTCGTTCAAATTTTCTCACGCGTGCACAAAAATACGCGTTTTAGGACTTATTTTAGCATAATTTCGTACAATTTTTATACCCCTGTTTTTGACTTCTATACCAATACCAATACCCCCATATCAGTGTACCCGACTAGCTAACCAGCTTTCTTGTGCCAGACCCCTCCAGCTAGCTAGCATTCTTGCTCGGACCAACTACATCACTGCCTTATTTGCCCGCCACTACACTGGGGGGGAAGAGCCAAACTCAGGAAAAGCCACTTTTTGAGGTGGAAAATTTGACCCATTCTTTCCCCTTTTGCGAAAAAAATTCTCCATAAAAAGGTATTTTGGCGACTTTTGACAACATCGACTTAAAACTCACACATTTTGGCCTAAAAATGCCTATTTAGGTAAAAATTGGGGAAATTAGTGTTAGCACTTGGTCAGGGTGTTGACGATAGATCCGTGTAGTTCCTGGGTGGGGGGAGGGGGAGCCCCTAAGCCAGTGTTGGAGGTGGGGGGTTTGGGGGGTAGACCCCCAGTACAGTAGGCATCCCCCTCGCCTGGTACAGTAGGTATCCCCCCGATGTTTGGCATGGTACAGTAGGTATCCCCACACCCCGGTACAGTAGGTATCCCCCCGATTTTGCCCCAAAAGTGCCAATTTTTGACCAAAATGGCCAAAATTGGTGTAAAATCAGTGGCTTTTACCTCAAATTACCCCAAATTCGCGCGCTACGCGCGCAAATACTACGTTTTCACACGATTCCACACTAGGCCTGGGCACAATACCACTTTTGACACCCAATACCAATACCCAATACCAATACCGGCCCTGTACCAATTACCCAATACCCAATACCAATACCAAATTGGTGACCCAATACCAATACCCAATACCAATACCGGGTCAGACCCAATACCAATACCAATACCCAATACCAGATCAATACTACTGAAGTGTTTGGTATTGGGTTTGGTATTGGGTTGGTATTGGTATTGAGTATTGGGTATTGGGTTGGTATTGGTATTGGGTATTGGGTATTGGTCTTAGTATTGGTTTGGTATTGGGTTTTTGGTCTGGTATTGGGTTGGTATTGGGTTTGGTATTGGTTTGGTATTGGGTTTTGAGTCAGGTATTGGGTTTGGTATTGGTTTGGTATTGGGTTTTTCTGGATTAGTATTGGGTATTGGTTTTGACCCAATACCTGGGCAAACCCAATACCAATACCCAATACCAATACCAGGCCAGCTTCAATACCAATACCCAATACCCAATACCAGAATTAGACCCAATACCAATACCAAACACTGGTATTGGTATTGGTATTGGGTGGTATTGGTATTGGGTATTGTGCCCACCCATATTCCACACATAATAAACATATTAAAAATTTTCACCCAAAAACCTAGCCCCCCAAACCCCCCTAGGTACATAACCCCCCAGGCCATCGGCTCTGGTACAGTCGGTATCCCCCTCTCCGAGCGCGGTACAGTAGGTATCCCCCCTCCAGAGTACCTCCACACCTTGGTCGGGGAAATTAATGTCCTTAATGTTGGGGGCACTGTAGTGGCTGGGGGGGGGGATGGGGGGGGTTCCCCCCCTAAGGGGTATCTATCTCGAGTCAACCCTTAGGGGGGGATGGGGGGAAGGGTATCTATCTCGAGCCGACCCCAAAGGGTATCTCGAGTAAGCAGATTTATGCTTTTCAAAGGCAAACATAGGTGTTTTTCGACCTCGGAACCCCTAAAAATCGCGCGCTCCGCGCGCAAACACCCAAAAATGGTCATTTTAGGCCAATTTTCGGCAAAAATGTCAAAAAGTACCCATTTTTTGGGCCAAATTTGCAGTAAAATTGCATGCAAAGAACGGGCTTTTTCGCCTTTTGACGGACTATAGGGGTATCTTGGTTAGCCTCTGGGGGTATCTCGATTAACTCCGAAACCTTCCCCCCCCCCTAGGGTATCTTGGGTCGATTGGCCTGCCACCACACTGCCACCCATAGTCAGGCCCGGGCCCGCCGCCAGCCCGATTGTCAATGACACTTCTGAGCTGGGCCTATTCCAGGGGGCTCTATTAATCGCTGACCCCTTTCAGGGGGCTGTATTCCGGGAAGGGGCTCTATTTTGGGCGCTCTATTTAGGTTGCTACGAAAAAAAAGAGAAACCAACTTTTTTGCCGATGCGGGCCCCGCCGCCAGCCACGCACCACCGATAGCGCGACATTTTGCAGATTATCCGTTGAAATGAACATTGTCGCGTTTTTTGGGGCAATGATGGTGACACGTATACATTAATAAAATGAATCGCGTGGCAAACAAACGTTAAAACGCTGCATAAAACAAGCGGGAACAGCAGAAGACTGAAAAATAACGAACTGCTCAATGTTATGGTTTAAGTCGAGATGTTCAATCTCTCGCCTTTTCAATTCAGGATTTTGGCATTTTCGTGCGATTTTAGTTTCTCGCAACCGGGGAGAAAATCGGATTTTGAAAAATTCGTATCTAACCATTTGTGCACTTTTGGGCCTAACCCTTGGAATTTAGTATGGAAACCTTATCATATAGATTTTTTTCCCAAAGTTTGAACGGGATTTAAAGACACGACCCGAAAAGTGGCACCACCCCTTTAACGCTATCAACTGCAGCATTCAAACCTCTATATTCAATTCAAGCTGGTACCACTTGATTTTACTCAATAACCAAGCGCACTCACTTTTCAGGTTCTGCTTTTCCTTCAATCAGCTCCGTTTTCTCCGACGTGTACAGAATGGGCGGGGGATGCACAGTCCTGGAATAATTATTACCGTAAGATTTATGTGGTAACGCGTGTCATAACTCTCACAACAATCATGTAACGTAAGACTCTCGCAAGACACAATTTTCGAATAATAACGCGACAAACAACGCAAACGGCAGAGAAAACAGGTTCAGAATAATTTCCGAACCTGCGTCCGTCACGGTCGCTGTACGAATTGGCAGCCAAACGATGATGCACACCGCCGGGCAACGCTGGCGGCGGAGGATTACTGAAAAAATTGGAAAAGTTACAGTGTCAAGGGATGTCGCTCTTCGGCTGAGCTTGTCAGCTTTATTACAAACATACGTACGGCAAACGAGCACAAGTTGCGCTGAAATTGAATACTACCGTTGTTTGCGCATGATTCTTTGAACACACAAATAACAACGCCTCAAAGCTCAGCGGTCTGACAACGTATTTGCCTCCGAAAGTTCCATCAGCAGTAACAAAGCAATAACAGTCGAAACTCGACGGCGAGGCGCCACAAAGTGCGTTTGCATCACGGTTCACAGCAGCTATTTTTTGGAGTCAAAATACCATGTAGCTGCCGTTTGATACTCTGTACTGGACTTTATCTTCCAGAAATTTTTAGGTTTTTTCCGCGAACCGGTTTTAAGCAGAGGCAAGCAAAAATAAACTCACTGCGTCGACATTTGATCTTCGAATCGATTGTTGTCGTAAAAGATTGACTCAGCCCAAGATTTATGATGCGAACGTCTAACGCGCAACAACCGATCGCGAATGAAGCCAATCACCGGCCCAACCATCCGATGTTCAGGCACTTTATCCGCCTTGACCATGCGGGGCAACGAATAATTCTTCTTTCCTCCTTTCTGACTGTCGGTGCTCGCTGTCGCCGCTGCCGAAATCGACTGATTCAATTTCACATGGCTCGTGAGCAGCAATCGAACTCGAGTTTGCAACTGTGCGCTCATTTTAAATTCGGACAATTCTACCAATTGGATTAGGATTGAACGAAGAAGTTGAAGTCAACGAAAATCGAAAACTTGAGGATGATTATATTTTGGTTTATTCGTTTGGTGATGGACGTTGTGAGCGAGTTCGTAATTTATACAAGCGACATCTATTTTCACGCATCAACAACACCTGAACTGAAACTTAAATTGATTATGACTTGTACATGCACAGCCGGGCTGATCCTAACTGGATTCAGAAATCAGGATCGGGCCGGGCCGGGATTTTGGCCTTTTTTGGCTCGGGGATGACTCGAGCCGACCTCAAAGGGTCAGTAGATTTATGCTTTTCAAAGACGAAATAGGTGTTTTCGACCTCGGAACCGCTAAAAATCGCAATTAACCAAAAATAGACATTTTTGCCACTTTTTCAGCCGATGGTACCGTAACGCAGTGGTGTCGTTGTGAAAAATCGAAATTTTCCCATACCCAGCCCAATTTTCGGGAAATTTCCCATACATACCCCCAAAAATAAAAAATTTCCCATACCAGGGGGGTTTCTCCAAAAACTCAAAAATTTCCCATACCCGAGGGTGGGAATTTTGAAAAAATGACCCCAAAAATCTTCTAAAAGTGCCAAAAATTGGTCGAAAAAGTGCTTAAAAAAGTTTTCTTGCGGCAGCAAGCGATTTTTGACATTTTTGGACGAAAAATGGTCAATTTTGGTACTTCTCGGGGTCAAAAAGTCATTTCTTAGGGGTGCTTGTTCCAAAAGTGAAAAATTTCCCATACCCCATACCCCCGGCCGACTTCCCATACCCCATACCAGGGGGTAACCCCCCAACCCCCCCCCAAACGACACCACTGCCGTCAAGTCGGTATTAGAAGGCCGGCCTTCTGTTTTTTCACTGGGGTCGTTTGGGCAGCGTTCTATTACTTGGAGGGGCCGGGCAGCGATTTTGGGCTTTTGGTTCGGGCCTGGCCGGGCCGGAGATTTGGAGGATCGGGTGGGGCCGGGCCGGGCACCCTGGCCCGAAGCTTCTGAAGTGACTTATTTTACTGAAGAAGTTCAGATTTTTTGTCAAAATTACTAAAATTTCTGACTGATTCGGCAAGTAAGTGATCAGTAGTTGTCTATCTGACAACTGCCAAAAAGAAGGTTCAGAAAAATCGCAAGAAATATGACAAAAATCTGATAAAAATCTGACCCAAAAAATTCGGGCCGGGCGCAATATAGTGGCTGGGGATTCCCCCCTAAGGGGTATCTATCTCGGGCCAACCCTTTGAGATGATGGGGAAGGGTATCTATCTCGCGCCCCGCCGACCCCAAAAGGTATCTCGAGCAATGGTGTAGCAGGGGGGGTGGGGGGACCCAAGGTACAGTAGGTAGGTAGGTTGACGCTCCATCCGGGTACAGTAGGTAGTAGGTCGCCGCCCGGCGGCTGGTACAGTAAGTTGCTATTTTTGGCTCAAAATGGTATAAAATCGGCATTTTTCACTCCAAATAGGCGAAAAATCGCGCGCTACGCGCGAAATTAGCGTTTTAGACTCATTTTCATCAAAACTTCGACCTAAAAAATTTTCTTCCCCCCCCCCTAGCTCGGCCGGTACAGTAGGTAGGTTGCCGCCCCACATTTTTGGTGGTACAATAGGTTGCCGCCCCGCTTGGGTACCGTATTGTCGGAAATAGAACCCCCCATTAATTAACCCCCTCCCCATTAATTGAACCCCACCTAAATGGCTCGAAATCAAAAATAGAACCCCCCATTAATAGACCCCCCATAAATAGAACCCCACCCCCAACCTTCACCGTACCACAGACACAGATTAGTGATATGGTAAGGTTGTGTTGTTGTGTCAAACGTTGTTTAAAGGGTCTCCGCCATATATATGCGACCGAAACCAATCTCAATGAGACTTGGCACCGTAAGTGGGCTTGGTCCAAAACACTCACGGCCAAGAAAATTTTTTCCCATATCAGCTCCCTGTCTGAGCGAGGAGGGCTAGAAGGTAAAAAAATTTGACCCTACCTCAGCACCTTGAAATTAAAATATCGATCTGTTTCGATTATTCTTTGCGTGCCGTTTGTTCACAAATCTTTTATAAACGCCTTGGGTCTAATTTAGAACCACATTCACTTTTTTGGCACTACCACAGCTCGCGCTATTTTGCCAAAACCACGTAAATTTTCGAAAAAAAATTTCCGTTGTATTTTCCGGTCACATAGAAAGCACACAGAGCTTTTATATAAAGTAGGCAAGAAAGCCCGTATATCATGCTATTCAGGCGATCAATGACTAATTTTCCACCGCTGGTAAGTTTCGACAAAAGCTCGCTCAGCTGTGGTGAACCTCAACTTTTTTGCCATTTTCTGTGGATCCCAAGCACACTTCTATCTCATATTTTCCTATTTTAATAACAATGTACCGAGGTGATATATGGCACGCCAGATAGTAAAAATATAATTGTTGTTAATTATGTGCAAATCTAGGTTGGTCCATCTGCATTCTTGGAGGTACGAGCAATAAATGAATTTTACACAAAATTCATAATTTTAGATAATTTTCGCTTTCGTCATATTTTTAGCCTACCTACATTTGTGACGGATTTGTGGCCTTTGCTGTCCGATGAAGCCCCAACGTTGTTGTTGTTCATCGATCAAAATCCAAAATTCTAGTTCTAACGTATCCTGAGAAAAATCATGTTAAGTGAAGGCACCGCAGACGCTGGTCCTGTTGTAAGCCCGGTTGTAGTTCCAAGTCCAACGCATGAACCTCAATTAACACGATTTTTTGTCAGGATACGTTAGAACTAGAATTTTGGATTTTGATCGATAAACAACAACAAAGTTGGGGCTTCATCGGACAGCAAAAGCCACAATTCCTACCCAACTGTAGATAGGCTAAAAATATGACGGAAGTGAAAATTTGCGAAAATTATGAATTTTGTGTA
Source organism: Rhynchonema sp. JSB1_4 (assembly GCA_030248065.1). Taxonomy (NCBI): domain Eukaryota; kingdom Metazoa; phylum Nematoda; class Chromadorea; order Monhysterida; family Xyalidae; genus Rhynchonema; species Rhynchonema sp. JSB1_4. The sequence continues at coordinate 17,373 of JASAMV010003502.1, forward strand.
AAATTCATTTATTGCTCGTACCTCCAAGGATGCAGCTGGACCAACCTAGATTTGCACATAATTAACAACAATTATATTTTTGCTATGTAGCGTGCCATATATCACCTCGGTACATTGTTATTAAAATAGGAAAATATGAGATAGAAGTATGCTTGGGATCCCCTGAAAAAGGCAAAAAAGTTGAGGTTCACCACAGTTGAGCGCGCTTTTGTCGAAACTTGTCAGCGGTGGAAAACTAGTCATTGATCGCCTGAATAGCATGATATACGGGCTTTCTTGCCTACTTTATATAAAAGCTCTGTGTGCTTTCTATGTGACCGGAAAATACAACGGAAAATTTTTTCCGAAAAATTTACGTGGTTTTGGCAAAATAGCGCGAGCTGTGGTGGTGCCAAAAAAGTGAATATGGTTCTAAATTAGACCCAAGGCGTTTATAAAAGATTTGTGAACAAACTGCACACAAAGAATATGCAAACAGATCGATATTTTAATTTCAAGGCGCTGAGGTAGGGTCAAAATTTTTTACCTTTAAGCCCTCCTGGCTCAGACAAGGAGCTGATATGGGAAAAAATTTTCTTGGCCGTGAATGTTTTGGACCAAGCCCACTTACGGTGCCAAGTTTCATTGAGATTGGTTTCGGTCGCGTATATATGGCGGAGCCCCTTTAAAGGTGCTGGTTAACAACCCTTCGACCGCGCTTGATCTTGGGGGGTAGTATATATAAACAAAGTTTGGACATCGTGTTACTCGACCCTAATCTGGTGAGCCGATTGGTTGCTTCCTGATGTTTCACGGCCACGTTGAAGTTTGCCCCTCGTGAAAAAAACCGAAAAAATTTGAAACGCTGCTGTGACACGAAAAGGCTGTTTTAAAGTTTGACACTAGAGTGACAGCAACCTCCAACAGTGTGCCGAAAACCGCAATGCACAAAAGCTGTTGAAACGTCCGCATTGTTGAATAAAAAAAATAAAAGGTTTCAAAAATCTGGCCATTTTTTGTTAGGATTTTCTACTCGTATAATTTTAAGCATCTGTGGTGAATGAAATAAGTTGTCAATTACAAATAAAAATCCTCTAATTATCAAGTTTTTTGTTTGTGCTCCCCAGTTTTCAAAACCCTACACAGCTCACACAATGTTTACCACAACATGCGCAAGGCAGCCATTCCACAGCGCACACACACAACAAAGCTTGCCAGCTGAAACATTGCTGTGTTGTCGCTGTGCCGGCTGTGTGGTGTCGTTGTGTGTGCGCTGTGGAATGGCTGCCTTGCGCATGTTGTGATAAACATTGTGTGAGCTGTGTAGGGTTTTGAAAACTGGGGAGCACAAACAAAAAACTTGGATAATTAGAGGATTTTTATTTGTAATTGACAACTTATTTCATTCACCACAGATGCTTAAAATTATACGAGTAGAAAATCCTAACAAAAAATGGCCAGGTTTTTGAAACCTTTTATTTTTTTATTCAACAATGCGGACGTTTCAACAGCTATTGTGCATTGCGGTTTTCGGCACACTATTGGAGGTTGCTGTCACTCTAGTGTCAAACTTTGAAACAGCCTATTCGTGTCACAGCAGCGTTTCAAATTTTTGCGGTTTTTTTCACGAGGGGCAAACTTCAACGTGGCCGTGAAACATCAGGAAGCAACCAATCGGCTCACCAGATTAGGGTCGAGTAACACGATGTCCAAACTTTGTTTATATATACTACCCCTCAAGATCAAGCGCGGTCGAAGGGTTGTTAACCAGCAGCTTTAAGCTTGCGTACACAACAGAATACAGCTTCTCAAGCATAATTGCCGCTGTTAATGTTAGAAATTACCGAAAACAAGCCATTTTAGGGGAATTATTAACAATGATTTTTTTCGTCGGGGGGCCAAATGAAAAATATAACCCCCCAATGATTGACCCCCATAAATTGAACCCCCCCAAAATGACCCCAGTGGAAAAATACCGTATTCCCTAAAATAGAGCCCCTCAAAATACAGCCCCCCCTAAACGGGGTCAGTGAAAAAATAGAGCCCCCAAAAATACAGCCCCCCCCCCCAACTTGGAATTGCCCGCTTGGGGGTCGTAAAGTCAAGTTCTTGCATACGACACATTATGTACAACGTTTGTGGTTGAGTATATGGTGACGTAAAGCCTTTTATGGAAGATCTGCACCTAAAAACACTCAATAATGACCAGTAACACCCTGACAGAACTCCATTTGAGGGGCATTTTTGGGAACATTTTTTGAGATTTTGGGCAGCGAAAAAATACAGCCCCCCCCCCCAAAAATACAGCCCCCCTAAAAGGGGTCAGTGAAAAAATACAGCCCCCTTGTATTTTAGGTTTTACGGTAGACCCCCCGGGCAGAGGTGGGAACCGGGCCGAGGTTTCCGGCCCGAACGGTCGGGCCGGGCCGGCCCGATTCCCACCTCTGCCCCCGGGTTCGGGGGCACTTCGCTCCCTCGGAGGTGCGGACGGGTCAATTTTCACGGGTAGCTTTGGGGTATGCTAACGGGTTTTCGGGAGGGTGGTACGACACTGGCCGGTGCTGTAGCCGGGCCGTAGGCACGGGTCCCGTCTAGTTTAGGCCTAAAATACCGTAAAAACCTAAATAGAGCCCCCCCGGAATCAATGGTGTAGCTGGGGGGGGGGGGGGGGGTCCCCCCCCCAAGGTACAGTAGGTAGGTTGCCGCCCCTCACCTGGTACAGTAGGTAGGTTGCCGCCCCTCCCCTGGTACAGTAGGTAGGTTGCCGCCCCACCTAACTTTTCACCCAAAACATTCATTTTTGGCTTAAAATTGCATAAAATTAGCATATTTGTCTGCAAATAGGCGAAAAATCGCGCGCTGCGCGCGAAATTAGTGTTTTAGACCACATTTTCTTCAGTATTTAGACATAAAAAATTTCGGTTTCCAGACGACCCCCCCCCCAAGTGGCACGACCCCCCCCCCTCGCTCGGCTGGTACAGTAGGTAGGTTGCCGCCCCGCATTTTGGGTGGTACAGTAGGTTGCCGCCCCGCCTGGGTAGCTACACCACTGCCCGGAATAGAGCCCCCCTCGGAATATCGATCGAAAATAACACCGGATTTGGAACGCCCTCGGTGAGAAACGAAAATAATTTTTTTAAAAATGGGGTCAGTGAATTAATAGAGCAGAGCCCCGCCCCCCCCCCCCCTTGTATTTAGGTTTTTACGGTAGGCATTTTTAGGCATAAAATGAGTGATTTTTAGTCAATGTCGTCAAAAATCGCCAAAATACCCTTTTTACTGCGATTTTTTCCAAAAGGGGAAAAATGAGCCAACTTTTCGACCTCAAAAAATGACTTTTCTCCAGATTTGGGTCCTCTCTCCCCCCTTCCCCGCCCCCCAGCCAAGCTGGGTACGTCTTTTTTTCTTTCTTTTTTGCCCATTTGGGGTGAAAAATGCCGACTTTTAGCCAATTTGAGTCAAAAATATCAATTTTGGGGTCGATTATTGTTGACGATAGATAGATTGTTCCCATAATTTGTTGACGATAGATTGGTCGGGCCGGCCCGATTGCGACCTCTGCACGTAATTCAAATTTTTCGTTTGGCGAACGAAATCAATTTCTCTTTCATTACGTTTTTTGGTTCCTCGACACATCGGTGACACCAATGCCCATCACCCCAAACTTGTTGAATCAATTCCATTCACAATTTCGCATCCCTGGTGCCCGGTATTGTTTGGGAATTTATGCAACTGGATTCGTTTTTTTTATAACTTCAATTTGAAAGTTCTGTTCATGTATTTGTTCCAGACCGACGTAGATATGATCCTATGAGTAAAGACTGGTAAAAACGCACCACCACGGGCATGCGATAACCAGTAAACAGATTACGAATAATATTGGTAATATCGATAGTATGATTATTGTTTGAACATGTGACTTCAGTCACACACAATAAAGTATCATGGCTCGGGAACATACTGTATATGAGGACATCAACACTGGTCATGAACGAGAAGCCTTGTGCCGCCTTATGTACGATGGGTTGGTTATGTATACATATATGTACAGTATGAGATCATCGACATCGAGATCATCAACGTGTTGTTGTATATGTATATATTGTACTTTGCTATTACTCAGCGGTCGTCAGAGTTTTTTCACAAATTCAATATCCATACAAGAACCGAAAGTGGTCAGCCGGGGGTCGTCTGTCAGCGGCCTGCATCAGATTAGACGCCTCATAGCTGTCGACGCACACGTAGATGTTGGCGTTCTTGCGTCGATCGAAACGCTGCGACATGCACACTTGATCGTCACGACAGCGACACCTGATTGAGAAAAGTATGTGTTGCAGCATTGCACGTGCTGTGTAAGAATAATGGTCAGCTCTGCCGGCAAAGCTGCAAGCCGATAATGGGCCGAATTCCTGAAGCAAGCCACGCGTAAAGTATTATACACAATTGTGCCAGCCCAGCAATTGTCGAAAAACGCTCTCCACCACGGTGCGTAAAGTCCCGTCTAGTCTCAAAACGTGTGTATGTTGAACAACGCTGTTGTTCGCGTAAGCGTGCAACCAATTAATTGAGGTCAGCCAGCGCGCCAGCGGGAACTTGTGATCAGGCGCCCTTTCGAAGGCCCAATTCGATTGCACAGTTGAGTTGTGCAAGCGAAAACTATTCTCGAAAGTGGCTTGCGCGTAGACGAGAATCTTCGGCTATCACCTGGCTTATGCAAGCGCCATGTTTATGCGCTGGGCTTTGAAAAAACATGTTCTCGTATGCACAAGTCCATACCTGAGCGGGCACCAACGTTTTATTTCGCTGCCCGAACAAAATTGTTTTTTAAACTGCATCTCTGGTTAGACCATGCATTGCCCTTGTACACTGCCTGTGTGTAAGGGTGCATGTCACACTGGGTGCAGCTATATACTGGACCAACCCAGTTCTTCCAAGTACTTGAACCGATCAGACATCGGTCAGGCACGGACTTATGCATACGGGAGAGGATAAATCATAAAATCGCAAGATGCACCAACCACGTGGGTATCTCAGTGTAGCTGAGGACCGGGCCCTTCGAGCTCTCACTCTTTCTGACCACGGCAAACGTGCACGGCTCTCGACCCTTGGAACAATACGGTTTGCCGTCGTCTTCGTCCGTGCCTTGAGGACTGACGACTCGGCGCTACAATTGTGGGTTTAAGTGGGTGTAGCTTCGCATAAGCAATATCAGTTTGCTTTGTGACAACAGACGATGTTGTACCATAACGTTATTGGGACATTGCTCTACCAACTTGGTTGGTCTGTTAACAACAGCAGAAACGGCACACACACACAATTGCGTATGCACTGTACATGACCAAAAACTGTGCGTCCAATGAGAAGCCTTTCGATAGCTCCAGTTGGTAGAGCAATGCCCCGGTTAGGCGTCGGACCTGGGCTCGAGACCTGGTCGAAAGCAACTTTTTGTTCGCAAAGGATTTTGGAATGTACATGCGCTCCCCGCTTATCTTTCGGTTGAAAATGGAAATTGATCTTAGACAATGTTTAAAATAATGTAACAGCAGTGAATTTTGCCCGTTTCGGCCAGTTTTCACAGACGGGCGATGTGCCAGGCCTCGTCGGTGCAAACACGTCTAGCCAATTGACCTCCAAAAAGCCAATTTGGGGTTAATTTGAGAAAAAATGACTGACTTACCCAAATTTTATGTGGAAATGACACTTGAACGCACAGCAACAGTAAGAGCACAAATTTGGTTAAGGACAGCATCGTGACGGGAGTCGAGTTCATCTTTTTTTAATATCTTTAAATTATTAAAGTCCTTTGACAACGAGCTTCAGGATCGATCAAGAAAGACCGGCCGGCCGACAGCTTTACCTAAAATGATCACTTTGCTGAGACTGAGATCGCACAGAATTCAAACACGGGAGAGTATATGGGACTTGATGCGGATTTTGTCATCATGTAAACGAACTTTTTTACGAGCATTTTGGCATTCTTCGGTCATATTGGAACTTGGCTTTCTTCACTTAAACCAGGAACAGTAACCGAACAGCGACGCAAAATCCTATGTTTCAGGATCTAATGGTGCTGATTTCAACGATTTTTGCATGTTTACTACTACTAATTACAAAATATAACAAGAAGTAAGGCTACTTAAACCCCCAGGGTCTTCAAGACTTCAAGTGCAAAGACTCAGGGGGTTATACGTGGCAACATTTTTCTCCGAATTCATTTTCATAAAAACATAGTTATAAGTGACGGCGTTGGCGTGGGCTGCTCATGTCCATTGTACCACTATTATACACTACCGTAATCTGACGCTCGTGTGGGCAACGTGTTCGGGAAACTAAACTGGGTGCTAGCTTGCGGCAGTCATAAACATGATCATAACGCCCTCACTCAATTTGTGTCAGTCACTCACAATCTAATTATCAACATAGGTACACAGGCCAAAAATGGCGAACTTGCCATACCAGCAAGACATTGTAGCTGAGACAAGATCAAGTCTATTTTTGTGGCTATCTCTGAGACGTGGGCGGGGGCGGGGCGCATAATTCCACTGCATCTTACGAAGACAAAGTTCAGCCACACGAACCTATCTTGCAAGACTAAGGCGGCCATAACACAAACGTCCAGGTTCACAGCCCACGTGGCGATGACATCTTTCCGCCTTGAACCCACAACAAAGCAGTTCTGCTCTAACACCATGAGTTGCGATGACGAAGCGTAGGCACCTCTCCGCACTATTGGTGCGTTATTGTTTTCCGTTTGACATCTGTCATGAACACTGTCTTTTACGAGAGTTTACAATATATGCATGTATTTTGGAAGTTACATTGGCATGTACTGTTAAAAAAATAAGAGCGGGTCTTTGGGAGGGCAATAATGTCGATTTATCAAATAAATTTGAAGTTTCAGTGCCGTTATGTTTGTTGTGGTGCCCAACTGTCGCTAACATTCAGTACATACATACATCATACATTACAGCCTTTCTTGGGATAGGCTATTTTGGCAGTTAATTTAATATTTGGGGCTGTCAGCAAGTGCGGGTGCATAGGTGCGTTTTAATGAAACTTCTGAACAGAATATCACTTTTTCAAAGCTGGTGCGATGAAACAGTTATGGTTTGCGTGAAGAAAGGGAAACACGTGGTCCACCCACACAGGTCAGTGGAATCAAGTAAACCGAAGTTTGTACTCGCTGGGAAATAATGTGTGAATCGCGATCACACATTTTTGTGTGAATTGCAAAACGCACACATTTGTGTTATTTCTGTTGTGATGTACACAAAAACTGTGTCGTTCCAGAAAAAACACACAATAATGTGTGAAATTCACACATAATTGTGCAAAGATTGTTTACACTTCACAAATGTTTCACCGATAAAAAAATTACGATTATTTGAAACGTGAACGATGAATTTACGTTTATAACACGAGGATAAAAGCAAGTTTAATCAATGTTGTGTTTCATTTTCTGCTGCTATTTTCTGGTGCCACAGTGACGCAACGCATTGGTCCAATGGAGATTTCATCGTATATCGTTCACTTTTTCAAGGTTTGCATAATGATAAGAACGTGATTTTGAGTTTTTTGATTTTCATTTGAATCTGCCGCAAAACAAAGTTTTTATGCGCATATTTTATTCCAGTTGGACTCGCACATCACTCTAGTTATCGAAGATGTCGAAGCAGACATGATCAAATCACAACCATTACCGTCAGGGAGCCCGTATGAGCAAGTCAGGGACCTATTCGTCTGCATCAACATGGAAAATGTCGAATTCCTAACAAAGCCAGGCGAATGTGCTTCAATGGATGATGGTGTCATGTATTTACTGGCCACCTACCATTTATTCTGGTGTACTTTATCCAGCACAAACTCCACAAGTGTTGCATCTGTTAGATTGTCTTGGTGATCGCCAAAAGGCACCACCCGATGAATTATAAATCGTATTCGTTGTACTAGATGTTCAAATCGGAGCAAGCCTGCTTTCCCGAATAGCTGTATATTTTTAATGATATCACGAGAATTTTATGCTGTTGAATTTCTCAACGTGGCCGTAGAATGTATCAGCAGACCGCCGTGCACTTCAGCTCCAGAAGATTATTTTACGCACCCAGGTTTGTAGTGCAAGATGCACAAAGTGCGTCGTGGTCTGTAACCGTGCGTATCATGACCCCTGTGGCTCAAGTTCACACACAATCTATCTATATTTCGTTCATGTGATCTATTCTATTTTACATTATTTGAAGTCCAGCACATGTTTCTCGAAGCAGATGTATGAATTTCGTTGTTCAAATCTTGTGTTTTCGAAATTCCTATGCTTGTAAGTTTCGGTGTTTTATGCCGATGGATATGATTTTGCACGAGGTACTTTTTGTCAAGCCTTTTCACACATTTGTCCATGATGCAATTTGCTTTTTTTCATTTTTTGAGCAACAGTCTGTTCGGATACATTTTTATACTTTCATCTCTGCGTTTTATGAACACAATGCGGTCTATCGATGCTCTTTGTAATCTGTATTTCATTATGTTGGCTGACAAACGCAAAAAAACTACTTTCATTGCGTGAATAAGAACGTTGATAATCACACAGAAACAAAGGAGCACAATGCACAATAACGTGTGTTTAATCACACAGTGGTGTGTGAATAATCACACAAATCCGCTACTGTGGTTAAGGATATAAATCACACAGAAAATGTGTGAAAATTCACACACAATTCTACCTGTTTCCTGAAAGGTCGATTTCTGTGTGAATAATCACACAAAATGTGTGATTTGGCGTTACTATTTCCCAGCGAGTAATGGCTAGCTGATTTTTAATATCCGGCTTATAATCAACTTTATTGCGTAACAATATGCTGCTGCGCACCGACTCATGAAGCAACAAAAAGAGACGCACACTCTGTTGCCTCAACCCATCAAATTTCTTGTGAATGAACAGTAACAAGCATGATGCTACTATTGTACAATGTATACATACATAGATAAACATCATAGCGGTGTATAGTCCAGCCACGAACTCATGAGACGACTTTTTTTGAAATTGGTTTGCGCGGATCCAATAATGTTGCGGTTCCACGTATTTCGGAAGTGAAAGAAAGAGAAACGCATGTATTTTTTTAAAACACGCTCTCCACCTCGGTGCGTAAATTCCCTTTTGACTCCCAAAACATTTGCGTGTTGAACGACGTTGCTGTTCGCGTAAGCACGCAACAAATTGAGGTCAGCCAGCTGGAACTTGTCATCATGTCTCTCAGCCCGATCTCTTTCTTTTGTTTGCGAAAACCCGTGTAACCGGTGCATTTTTGAATCTGGCCAAGCAAGCTTTAAAAAAAGTCGTCTCATGAGCTGGTGGTTGGACTATACGATTATGAAAGCAGCAGGTCATACGATAATGAAAGAAGGTCACAGGGCTCAGATGCTCAAGACCGCTCAAGCTAAGGTCTTAGCGCATGTTGTTGTGCCAGAGCATGAGCCAAGTGCACTTGTGTTTCAGCGAAATCGGTGAGGGCCGTTCAATCATGAATTTTCGCCTTTAATTCAAAAGCGAGCTGTCTGTGCATCTGCACATATTTCGTGCTAACGCGGCCGAGTGTGTTGCATAGCGCGACGAATTACGTTGACGACAGCAGACACAGCTGCACGAAATACACATGCGCACAGGCGCGTAGACTACGTTAGAATACGCAGAATACGCCCAATAGTGCCCCTATGCTAATATTACCGTATCGCACACGGCACCCAGCTGCAGCTCGTCAGCGGATTGAATTATATATGTAGGTAAGAACACTGCGAAACAAGAATCTTCCGTGACCTCTTGTCTAATCAATGTCTGGTCTGGTGATAAAGCAGCAAGGACACCCGACACATTTCCTGCCGTAACACGCAATGGTGGATAATAATGATTGAGTCACCACTGTTAGTACAATGTGATGTTGACGTTGACTCATTGCTCCAGCCTAAAGTGGCGCACAACATCCGTGCTCATGAACTGGTTTTAAAAGGTATGTATATGAAAGTATCGATCGTGTTTACACGAATGTTCGGCCTTGGATATTCTAATCCTGGGCATGTTATACCACCTAACACAGGAACATACATATGTCGGACACTTTTGTGCGCAGCACTGTTGCGGGACCATAACCTTCAAGAAGAGTGTATATGACTAGCTGCGACAAGAGAGACGGGTGAATTGGAGGTTGAAGTGACCATTGGCATAAAACTTCACGCCCTGTTCGCCAAATACCGAAGAGAAACTAAGGGCACTCGCAGGTGCAGCACACTGCATTAATTTGGAAACAAATTCCCCGATGGTACGGTAGAAAACGCGTGGGAAGCCATTTTGTTCCTGCATCCAATCTGTGGCTCGTTCATATATCAAAAATAGAACATCAGACGGTACCATCAGAGAGAACTATCCGTGCCCAAACAGCAAAACTAATTTGCAGGATAAGGTAATAACAACTAATGAAATAAGCATACATTATTTCCTGAGCGATATCAAACCTGGTAATCGGATCGGATCGGATCAAATCACTTCGTCAACTTACAGCAACCCCGAGTGGCACGAGGATCAATACATGGCATTCGGGGTTAGATGACGACTCTACAAAGTGAGTTGACGACGTTGATTTGACCATTTAAGTTGACCACTGTAATATAAGCCATTTATTGCTGACAGTTCTGTATGAGCACTCATTTCCATTGGTCAAAACGTTGCTAACTACATGTACAGCATGTTTTACATTACTGCATACGTACAGTGCGCATAGTCTGCCCTCTTTACTGTGAAGCCCACTGCAATGAGATACGCAGCTTGGTTGGCAAGGCGCCGTTGGGGCTCTACCCAACTGCACTACAAGCGATATCTCGGGTCGGATAGGATGTGACTTGCCTAACGCATGATTATTGCATTACGGACATGAAGAAATTTGTTGAAGCAACTAAAATCGTCGGTCCAACGTAAAAGTTATTCAGTTTAGGTCGGGGAACATAATATTTTAAGCTGGTCTAAATTTGTAGCATCACTAAATTTATTAATATCCTTAATTCAGAAAATCAGGTCCAAATCAGAAAACCAAAGCAGGACCGGTCCGATCTTATCACCACGTTTGATGTCGCTCAGCGAAGCAACATGTTCTTCTATAAAGCCTCAAGTAAGGCTGCCTTCACAATGCATGCGAATTTACGATTTTGCGAGTCAGCCTGGCACAGCTCGCAAACTCGCACTCGCATCTGGGGCCATAATCTGTCATGATTTTTTTTTAAATTCTGGGCGTTTCAATTAGAATAAATCATCAAACGGGATCACTGAGAATATCACAGTATCACCGAACGACTAACAAATCTGGGCCAGGCAAAATAAAGCAAATAATATCACTGAATTTCACTTAGCGCCAGATCGAGTCGACCCCAGTAGATCTTGGTCCATTGGGCGATCTCTTATGTTCGATCTATGAGCTCCCGTCACTCCACTCCAAGTTGCCTCGAAGCTTCAAAGTTCTGGGCGACCAAGGTTGCTCGAGAGGCCAACACGGCTGTGTTCAGCTGGACTGTTTACATCTTGCCTTGGTGCTGTTGTAGTCTTTTGGTCCGGCTGTAGAAAGGGCGAACATCCACTGTCATTCACGAATTGTTCGCAATCAATTTATTCTTTTGTTGTCGTGGAATCTTTGTGGGTTTAATGTGGGTTAGTGATGTTCTGGGTAGAATCAGCAGACGAGTTCGGTTGGGGTTACTGTAACTAGTAGTTGGGATGGGAAGGAACGTGATGAATGTTTGGATTTGAGTGATCAAGAAGGGAAAATTCGTCGTCGGTAAAAACCCTTTTTCACTTGTTGTCTTCCACGAGAATCATCTGTCATGATGGGCGCACGGGTGCCGTACAGGGTGTGCAAATATATGATCAATGCGATTGGTGGATTGTCGCTACAGTTTAGTAAGCTGTCGCATGCTACCTAGCACTCGCTACGCGCGCATTGTATGCGTGTATTCTGAGTGTGATCCCCAATGAATTTATCAAATAAGAAAAGGTATGTACCGAAGCATTGAACATTGAACATTGAATTCTGTATATACGGCACTGTGCACCGCAATGCTTTTCGAATTTTATTAGTTGCGGTCAAGTCAAGATTAATTTCTGATAAATGTTCCATGAGTACAAGTTTAACACCTTGGAGAAGTGTATTACACGTCAAGAAACAGTAACAGAAAACTGATTGTGCTTTTTTTCATTTATCCGCAGGCATCCCATCCATTGTACAGAGCACGGTCCTATTGCGGACTTAGTTTAAAACACGGAAACCGGAACACGGAAGAAACAATTCCCATACAAAATTATTTCACTCATTTCCGTGTCACTCATTTCCATGTCACGGAAATATTTCCGTGTTCCGTAATTTTTTTATTTTCACAGAACACGGAAATATTTTCTTGAAGATCATTGTTGTTTGCGATCAACACACAAACTTTTGACTTGAGCACGCTCACTTATTAAGGCGCGGTTATACTCATTCCGAAGAACGAAAATTGTACCGCGCAATACAGTTCCGTGACGGAATGAAAGAACAGCGGCAACGAATTTCCTCTATTCCTTCTATTCTTTCATTCCTTCAGCGTTTCCGCTGTTCCGGCGCGTTCTTCCACAAACTAATGGCAGAGAAAAAATAGAAGGGCGTCACCGCCCCGGTAATTTTAGGGACGCTGCTGAGCAAATTATTGAGCTTGACAATCATTGCAAACAGCTGAAACATGAAGAAAAAATAATCAACAACTATAAGCTATCCGTAAAAAGCACCACACCCGCACCATTACCTTTCCGTGAAACAGCATTCAGCCCCTCAGTTTCGGGGGGGGGCAAAAACGAGAAACGAGGACAAAAACGATTGCTAAGAGTGTGCCACGGATGCTGTCTTAATCGAATTAGTTCTGCTTAAAATATTTATAGTTTAATTTGGGCAACCACAAGCGCATTAGACCGGTCCAGGAACCAGACGGATGGGGGCTGTGGGGTTGCCCCCCCCCCCGACCACTCTCACCAGAGGTCGCAATCGGGCCGGGCACCCCGAAGCTTCTGAAGTGACTCATTTTATTGAAAAAGTAGGGATTTTTTGTCAAAAATACAAAAATATCTGGCGGATTCGGTAAGTAAGTGATCAGTATTGTCTATCTGGCGACTTTTTCATGGAAAACAATGAATTTTCAACCAAAAAAATAGGTTAAAAAACGAAAAAATTATGATAAAAATTGGCTTAAAATCTGAGCCAAAAATTCGGTCCGGGCCGGGCCGGAGATTTGGGGGTTCGGGCCGGGCCGGGCGGGCCGAAGATTAGGGGGGCTCGGGCCGGGCGGGCCGAAGATTAGGGGGGCTCGGGCCGGGCCGGCCCGGCCAAACCCGGCCTGATTGCGACCTCTGACTCTCACACAATGTATACCGCTTTTATTTCGTCATAGTATTTTTCGGTAATTGTTTGAAATGCAGACGAAGATGGAGAAGATCCTGTGTAGATGGGAGTGTGTTATGAATTCCTTTTGTTTGAACACCATGGCAGCCCAAAATCATTCTCTTGAGCGTTTTCAGGTTTGAAAATGCTTCATTCTGGCATTGCCGTGTCCAAAAAGTTAAAGTTTCGACATGCCAAGGTCTCTTAGTGACAATTTCAAGCAGTTGAAGCTCAAGGAACTGTCCTGAAAGTCAAGATGTTTTGACTTCGTTCTTTCTATTCCGCGGAACGTTTTTTCGTTCCTTGTCAATTGCGTCAGATCGTTCCGTGTGACGTGGCTATACTCGTTTCCGCTGTTCTTCGGGCGAAGTATAACCACGTCAGCGGAAACGATCGTTCCTTCAGCCGTTCCTTCTATTCCGCGGAACGAGTATAACCGCACCTTTAGTCATCAGCACTCGAAAAGCACCGTTTGCATGCCTGCGTTATTTCCGCGTTCCGTGCCACGGAAATATTTCCGTTTTGCGTGATTTTGAAAATTTTTCACGGAACACAAAACACGGTAAAACAAAACTCGCAAACTCGCAAAAAGGCGACTAGGATTGGTTCTAACTTCGGATGCGAATTTGCTGAGCGCGTGCTTCCCTTAGCAAGAAAACATGATTATTTCGATGAGTTTGATTTCTAAAATATGCCTAGTCGGTTTTAACTGGTGTCACGTTGTGTTTTATGACTACAACTTTGCTGCCTTTATACATAGCTACATACGTAGTCCAACACAGAAAATATGTGCAAGTATTAGGCTGTGAGCAGATAAAAGCGGAATGGCAGATTTCTGCATTCCGCATTCCGCGTTTATCTGCTCACCTTTGCGGAATTTTGAATTTCTGCAAGTAAATTTATGCTTTTGGTCAAACCTCTCAGTTGCTGTTTGCGTTAACACGCAACATTTTGAGGTCAGCACGCTGGAAGTTGTCATCGTCACCCAAGCACGCACCATTCCGCAAAGGTGAGCAGATAAACGCGGAATGCGGAATGCAGAAATCTGCCATTCCGCGTTGATCTGCTCACTAATTCCGCATTCCGCGTTTATCTGCTCACAGCCTAAAGGGAAATGGTTGTGACCTTCAAGCGGAATGTTTGTTATGCACAAAACCAATTGACTTGAAGGCAAATGGCTACCTAGAAGTACTGAAGTATTGTATGAGAAGATCTTGCGATAACCGACTCGCGCGCGTGTATTGTGAACACAACTGTGAGTTTGCGAGTTTCGAGTTTGCGAGTTTGCGAGCTCGCATGCGAGTTGTGAATTTCCATTGCGAACCCAAATGCGAGTTGAAATTCTGGCTCTCAAACTCGCAACTAGCAAAGTCGCAAACTCACAAAATCGCTAACTCGTTCGCATGCAGGCGTGTAGCCAGGCTGCCTTCACAATGAATACGAGTTACAGCAATTTTGTGAGTTTGCGAGCCAGATTTCAACTCGTATTTGTGTTCACAATCCACGCGCGCGAGACGGTTCCCGCACGATATACTCGTCCAATACTTCAGAACTTCCAGCCATTTGCTTTCAATGTGTGCAAATCATACAACACTCCGCTTGAACATCATTTCCCATTAGGTTAACTATAACTTGCACATGTTTTTTGTGTCAGCACGTGAAACCACTTTTGCCCATTTCAATTCAATTTTTTGCCCATACTTTGCACACGCATGCGCACGTGCAAATCTACTATCAGCCTAAAATTGCACCCGGTACTGTACTGTAAAACCGCGCACGAATTGCTTGTTTATCCATTAAACAAACATCAGCATTGACAATGTTACTGACGTCATAACTCAAAAATATTACCGTCGTGCTAAGTCGCGCATGTCTGGACCGTAGGGAGTTCTTCAACTGGAACGATAGGTTACTATAAATAGCTTAAAAGTTTCATGAATGGAGAGCACGTGCTCAATCACTTAGACGAATGAAGCCATTAGCCATGACGCATTATTCAAAACAAAATTTTTAACAGGGAATAGCTATGTTTGACGTAGATAAAATGAATTTCAGTCAGTGTACTGTCCAGTGGCGGATCCAGCTTTCGGCCAAGGTTGTGGGCAAAAAGTCATTTTTATCCTGTACGTTCTTGATTTTTCAAAAGCACGAAGTATGAGCATATGCGTATGCCGTAGCGTGCGAAAATCACAGTCATTTTTAGCCGATATACTTTACAATTACAAACTGTTTTGAATTTGGCGCCATTATAGAAAATGTGACAATGCGCGGAAGAGCGCCAAATGTTGGCACCTTTTGCACGATTTTTGAAACTGAAATGTATTAGAGAGAAAATCCTGCGATTTAGGAGGGTCCCTTTTCCTTCTTCTCTCCGAACCGAAGCAAACCGAAATAGTGCCCCCAGTTCAAGGGGCCACAGGCTGCATGCTACATTACTGTCGTCAATGAATGCATCTATTCTCTGCACTTATCCGTTGAAACATCCCCAAGTTTTGCAACAGTGCAGAAAAGTGTTATGTCAAGCAGCTAATAAAAACCGAGTAAATTATAAAGCGGCCATCAAAGTATGACACTCGCTCAAAGTGTATATTTGGTTTAAAAATGGCGTGTGCTGCTGCGTGCGTTGTGTGTATAAAAAGTGCCATGAGCCAATGGATTGCCCATACAAGGTTATTGGGTGGGTGTTTGACAAATGAAACGCGACGCAAGGAGAAACATACATAATTGTACGTAGTACTTTAGACTTTGATGACTCAGGTCAAGCCATTTCGAATTCATAATGTGAGTGCAAACCTCGTGACCCCATGCAGACAGAGGAAGTCGGTTCACATCGTTTCGAAAATTCCATCCCAAGAACGGCAAACGTCGAATGTGGACAAGAGCCGACCGCTATGATGACAGATATTGGTCGCACAATGACTTTATAAGAATTGGTCAACTTTTTTTCCTGAATCGTAAAGAGGGACAGTGACGGGGCAATGACGTTGCGTTGCGTGATCGCACACAAAACACGTAGTAAAGAGAATGTTTCAGACCTGCGGCAACGTGGTTGATCTGCTAGATTATTTTCAGCTAAAATGTTTTGTGAGAATCACAAATAGCACAGTGGTTAAGACTGACTGAACGTGAAAATCAGGATTGATTTTGATGAATTCTTATATAGCCATTGTGCTACCAATATCTGACGGTATCTTGAACAGGCATTTTTTGCGATGATCGAGCAACACAGCTCGTGCGGGGCACGATGTTTTTTGCTCGTCCTGCGACGCTGTTGTCCGTAATATCTATAGCTGCGTCTGGTCGTACTGTTGCGCTATGACGTTGAAAAGTTACCATACGTGTCAAGGACTGTGGTCATCCATATCAGACTGCAACGTTTGTATTGATATCACTGTGGGCGGTGGGGCTGCGTGAAACCCACAGAAACACGGCGCATGTGAAGCCCACACCACTAAAAACCGCGTGACCGCAGCCCAATACTATTAGGGTTTGTGGTCGATGACGTCAAAGATGAAAATCAGGTGGTCAGCCCGAAATGAACAATTCATTCAGCAGCAACCAAGCTGAAAGGAAATGAAGCCAACAAACTGGCAGCACGCAACTAATGTAAAGGCAAACTACGCCAACACGATCCTTATTTCGGAGTTGGTGCACCAGCAAAACGAAAAGAAAGAGAAATCCTCTTTCACCATCTTTCGAATCAGCAGCCACGTATGAATGTTTCACTAATATAGCACCTCCGAAATCGGGCTCGTGTTGATGTAGTTTGCCTTTACCTATGGTAATCGGTGGACAGCAAACTTCAAAAGACGAAAAAGCTGTTTTTATTTCTATTTTTCAGCCTGAAACCGATTGACCATTAGTTTTTAATCACGCAAATTTTGACTATCCTCGTCATTCTACACAAGCACACCAACAATGCCACAAACTAACATTGATCCCAAACAGCAACATTCGAGAAGTTCGACAACGACGGCAGAAGGCTCGCCAACCAATCAGCCCAAATCGATGGATGCTGCGCGCACAATACCCACCGCCACCAAATTGACAAACACTGGAAAGGTCAGTCGCATCTGATTATGTTTCCACCATGCCCTCTGTTGCTCGTATGGCCTGACTGACTGAAAACAGCGCTGTCATATGAGACGGTTATTACCGTAGCTTTACACACGTCCAACACACCCATTGTGCACGTTTGAAACAATACATGTAAATATATTGAGGTTTATTGGCACCTGAGCTCCAATTTCGACCAGCGTAACGTTTCCAGGTTCCTACACGTAACAAGCAAAGTACTCCATTCGTAACGCACATTCCAGGTACCGACACGTCCAAGTACGACGGGAGCAGCTGCGTCGAACGATCAGCCAGCACATTCGACCACCAAACATCGTCTACCACCACCGCCGCCTCCTCATCCATGTAACATTGAGTTCGCACATGAAACGAAGTCGCCACACCTTTGTCCAATCTCGTCCAGCTTCTGCTTTCAGCGTGCGAACAACAATCGAACGCACCGCCGCCTGATCGTCGCGGGGATGCCGTCGTTTTGGATCGACTCGTGTCGGCCAGAGAACGAATGGAGGCAATCGCGGCTGGAAAAGGTTATCAGTTGATGCTATGCATTTGGTTGGTGCAGAAAACGCCCGAGAAATGGGAATTTCAGAAACATCTCGTCCATCGGTTGTTGCGCGTCCCGGCGTCTCATCCACATCAAGTAGCCAAGCAGCGGTTAGTCAGAGCGATTCATTATCTTTCGACCCAATTCGTGATACAAAACTCTTTTGCGCCATCTTTCATGCAATTCCTGGTTCAGCTACAAATCCTCAACGAAGACTCAAAGTTGCTCAAAACCGCCGGCTCCTGCGAGAGTGACGACATTTACGGCGCAGTCGAATTGGTCGCTGAATTGGAGGTTGCAACTGTTCTGCGAATGACCACTAGGATTGAGAATATTTTGGTTTACGGCGTGGACATTTTCTTCAGAATACCGAAAACGTACTGCAACGCGTATTGACGCAACTGAATCGACTGAAAACCAACATAACCTGGGACGAGTGTTTCAAACAGGACGTGCCCGATATACCAATGGTGACGCAAGAAATCCATCGAATGGTGCTGGAGCTCGGTAATTTAATCTCTTTTTATGCCATTCCCGCATTTCCGTCGGCTTCAATTGGGAAGATACAGGATGTGTACAACGAATATCAGTGCAATCTTCCTTAAT
Source organism: Rhynchonema sp. JSB1_4 (assembly GCA_030248065.1). Classification (NCBI taxonomy): domain Eukaryota; kingdom Metazoa; phylum Nematoda; class Chromadorea; order Monhysterida; family Xyalidae; genus Rhynchonema; species Rhynchonema sp. JSB1_4. Next base: position 36,012 of record JASAMV010003502.1, read on the forward strand.
CAGACACCGCAGTTACAGATCGTGTGCACACGGCCCTGCTTCACCACTGGGAACACAACGGACAAGGAGAGATCGTGAGAAAAGTGGCGTCCAATCAAAAACAACTCATGCTACATGACGAAGCCGACTCTGCAGGTGCTGGGGGCATGGTATCATTCATTTCATTTTGTCCCTACCAGCACAATGCTCGAAACATCTTTTTTTCTGCAGAAGGAACGTGGTCACCAACAATGTTCGACGACAGCTACAGTCTGCCGGGCAGCAGAGAGGGCAGTGCACGTGACGAGGGCTCAGAGGAGGGCGGCGCGCACGCGTCAAGCTCTGCGAGCTCAGGCACGGCTAAGGTGTGACCGAGACATGAAACAAGTAAGAAACAGGCTGTCCCAATTATATTCACAGTTCCAGCTGGCACCAACACAAGATCAAGCAGCATCGTCGTATCGAGCATCCGCCTCTGACGGCAGTCTCAAATCGATCGGCATTAAACCGTCATCGGTCCCTGCTGCTGGTAGGTGATCCACTGACTGGTTAACAATTGTCTATCGCCCTTCCTGATCATACATCATGTTCATTTTTCAGACGACAAATCCACCCGATCGCAACACCAAGACTCAGCGAAACAAACGGCCGCTCAAAAATCCGATTCCGATCATACGCGCAGCACTCGAATGCGAGCGTTCAAAAAGTGGTTCCAGTCGAGTAAGAAAAGCAAACGAAAGCAACAGGAAAAAGGCCAGAAATAAAACAATCCCCGAACGTGATTAAATGTTGACAAATGATTTAATATTCAACCAGGCAGCACGTGGATATCTATCTAATCGGTGGCATCATAACATAACAGTGACAAATAACCAATTTCTCATCACAACATGAACTTGTAGTGTAACCTGACCCAAATTTATTCCTGAAAACAACACCAATGGTACTGGATAAAAACGCAGTGTAAAACTTTCGTGTTACAAATCATCACAAATACTCTTGTTTTCACTGTTCAGTGAGCAGGCTATCGTATATCTTTATGTTTGCAAGATTTACAATGCCGAGTTTTAATGGAGCCATAGTTTCAGTGTCAGAAATTCGATCATAAGACATAAGCCCTGTCAAATACAAGGAGCTAAAAAGCTTCTTTATTTCACTGCAACTCTGTCATTCGTTATGGCAATGGGTTGTGTTTTAGCGATGACACTTGCTTGTCGCAACTGCTGTTATGGAGTGTGCAGCAACAAACACAGCAGCACACCCGTGAACTCCAAAACCGTTAGCCAGTCTTTTTATGCTGACGGGTTACACCATCACAGGCTGTCTGCCCCCAGTCTGTAACAGATGGAATATCGATAAAAACAATGCGCCCGCATTATTACACTGGGATGCTCACACATACAGGCCACAAAAAACAACCAAAATGCCCATCGTTAGTTATCTACGCTCTCACAGACCGAAAATCGGTTCTGCTCGTTTTGCACCGTTCGGTCCTCATTACATGTCCGGTTCAACTATTTGGTTGACATTTTTAATAGTGACAATTGTCTCTGACTAATAAAATGTGTTTTTTCTCGTCCTTTCTGTTCTCCGAAAAGTTTATCCTGTATTGTTATTGCGAACCACGCTGTTCTCGTGAATCCGCGGTCTTATCTCTGCGCAGTCTTTACAGCTTGAAATATCGAACAAAGAGTATGACAAGCGTCTTTGTCGCTCGCATAAAAGTTCGCTTTCATCAACTAAGCCGCCACAGGGTAAGCCGCCAAATAAAACACAAAACCCCGAGAACCTCGCAGCAACCCGTTTTGCACTCTCAGCTAAATAGTCCTCTCCATCAACGTAACCCAGCGTGCTGGGAACGTCATCTCGTCAAAATGGTCACGCTCTCTTCGCCACGTGTCATAAAGAACGCGTCAAGTTTTTCGGTGACTTTTCCTGGCTGGTGTGCAGTGTGCTGCTTCATCAACTTCATTTTGACACCCCGCTTCACGCCTAAACACTGACACTTTAACGATTGGCCCTTGGTGTTGCACATTGTGTGGCACTTACTGTTTTACTCACTAACTTGGTTGGGATGTATTAGTTTGTATGAGCTCTCAGTATCATTTTTTCCCCACAATTGTTGATGTCTCAAGTCTTAGCCTCACGAAGGTGCACGTATAACTGTCACGTTTCAGTCCGTACACATGATTCAGTTTCTACCTGCGATTCCGTCGTGTGGTGAATTGCACTCCAAATGGTCTCAGGAATAGCGACAAATGAACCACTCATAGCTGAATGACCTTCGTCAAGTAGAGCTACTATACTTTTATTGACTTTATCCAGCACATTTTTTCACTCGCGGCACAGCAAAAATGTGAATGCACATGCAGAAATGTGAATGTGTATGTACACAGTAACTAAAGTGTCCAAAAATTTGAAAAATTCGATCACCACGGGTGTTCTGTTTCAAAAAAATGCTGTTATAGTAAATTTCCAAATTCGCTGCCGCACAGTAAAATACGCCCCATAGTTAATGTCAAGTTAAACCCGAACGCTAACCATGCGCGGCCCTGAAACATTGAGCGCAGCTGCCTGGTTGGCTGGCAAGCTGCGTGTGTGTTGGCTGTCCGAATGTTTCAGAAGTTGATTTTCGGGTTTAGAACCTGACATTAACTATGGGGCGTACTTTACTGTGCGGCAGCGAATTTGGAAATTTCCTATACAAGAAATCACACGTAATATTAGCGATGGTTAGTTACATCGGGTCGGGTTGTTTATTTGGATAACAAGGCAGCAAGTGCTGTTGCACCGTGGGGCAGCAAATCAGCAGCGTGAATGAGCGCTCTTTGATAAGAACCATTATGTTTCCATCTAGGCTTGAATTTATCTTATATACTGCCATTTTTCAGACGGTTAATTTTACCAAGTCACAATGTGCGTCAGCTGGTGCCTGACCCGTCCGCTGCCACTTTGGATCCAAATTTGGCTGCTATTATCGTCGCTTGTTTGTGCATTCGATGTGTTTTTCACAATGTATCGACCGCGAACGCTGAAGGGAGGAGATCTCGCTCACTTGACCAAGCCATGTGAGCTATTTTTTCGTTGAAATGCACTTTTGAGTTTTTGGGCTTATGCGTCAAGACTGGACAGTGATGTATACCAAGCGGACATCCTTGTTAGCATGCCCATTCGTGGTGTTTCTGATCGCTGCATGGAGTTGAACGATAGTTACAGTAGCCTGCGACGAAATTTAGCCAGTCCTATCGGTCTTTGGTTTTTAGTATCAACTGGTTGCGGGATTGACACTGATTTCGGCCAGCCTGCAGGTTTGTCCGGGACAGCTATGGGTGATATTTTCGAAACGGTGTAAAGGTCAGTTGGGTGTAAAGGTCGGTGGAAAGCTCGGCCGACAGCTCAGTGTGATCGACCTCGGTGTAAACTTGAAACATTCCACGTTAATAACAGGCGATGTTTCACGTTTACACCGAGCTACGCCGACCGAGCTTTCGACCGAACTTTACACCGACCTTTACGCCCAACTGACACCCTTTACACCGTTTCGAAAATTCCACCCTATGTAGCAAACAGCTTTTATCCATGTCGAAGTTAATGTTTTCAATAAATCTCGAAACATCTGCACCACAAAAAAGTCACAGGACCAATGCAAGACCTGCCTGTTTTTATACCGATCATGATAATGATGTTTCAGGGCGAATGTACGCCGAATACGATCTGCGTTATCAATACACAAATGACATCGTCACCTGTGCAACCGGACGGGTGATGATCGTCGAGATAGTGCTCAACATTATCGCACTGCTTTTGGTTGGTTTCTGGTGCATCCGCACGGACGATGTCCTGATGCACCACTCGGCGGTGAATAAATGCACTCAGCACAGATCAATCATATCATTTTGCCATGTTGATATGACAGAAATTCTCAATACTTCTAGTGCCACATGCCCCACTTCCGTCTTGCCGCGCACTCAGTCGTCATTGCTTTCACATCGAGCTGCTTTGTGTTCTGGAAAACAGTGTGGTACATGGTCATGTACATTGAACCGCCTGAAGGTCAGTTCAGATGTCAAATCGCATGTTTTTCACTTCAACCAGGCGATGCCAGCAAAGCCAACCATTCGAATGTTACAGGTTCAGATGATTACCTAGTGGACGACTTCAGCTGGCAAGCCATCCTCATCTTCTGGGTTGCCGACGGTGTCTGGGTAGTTGTCCCTCTGATCGTAATGTTGCGTCTGTGGCCGAAACTCGTGCCCGTTCAAGACTACGACTCGTTGAAACAGAATGACGATGATCTGAACAAAATACCGAACTTTTACGCCAGTCTTGAGAATCAACGGTACAGCACCGCGGTGGACACCGGCAGTGACAATCCCAGATTTAGTCATGTTGTCAGCGGGGGAACATTGTGAGACCATTTTACCACACCATGGGCCGTGTCAACTTTGAAGGCAAGTTTTCTGTGGACTTGGCCGTGTGAAACATCAGTCACTGAGCTGAACGCGTGATTGCATTTGAGATTTACCACTGTGTTTTGTGGTCGTTCGATTACTGTTTTACTCCACGATCAAATGCGGTCAGTTTGTCAAAAATGGCCAATTTATTGTTGATTTTCAGTCACACTCCTAGTTGAAACATTGCATAAGACTGGGTTCCGTGTTTGCTCTATTTTGCAGATCCAAGTTTTATTTTCGAATTCAAACATCGCATAAAACAACAGAATATGTATAGAAACAACAACGGAGTACTAAAAAAGTAAGAAAACTCACTGGGATCAACACTAGTAAACGGACAGAAACAGACACCCTTCCTCATTCAAGCACAATTAAATTCAATAATGATTCAACGGAAACTGTGAAATATCGGTGAACCGCAAGCAACAATCATGAGCAGACATGTGCGTTCCATTAGCCGCCCAAATGCCATAGACTTGTGCCATGGGCGAACGGACAATTGAGCAGAACCAGTTTGAGCATGAGAGGAGCAGAACATTAAACATGTATAGGTCAGCTGGTTCTGCTGAATTGTTCGGCACAATCACCTCGGCTGGATTGAAGCAATGAAAACGCAGGCCAATTTTCGGACACAGCTCACAGTCATATTCAGCAACTAAACCGCCAACCTTCATTTTACAAATGCCTCGCACATTATAAAAGAACCAGCCTCATAACCTGCAAATAAAGACAACGGAAAGCTAAACACGGAATTACAGCCGACGACGACCTTCAGCTGCTGAATGGCGATATTGTTTTGATCAACAGAACTGAAAAAATAATACGTAATTCGATTTATTGTTGTTCAATTGAAAAATACAAAAACATCACAAACACCAACCTTCCATCGATTACCACATTCACGACAGTACACAAACGTTGTCATCGGCTCGTCAGCACTGCGTGTTTGCACCTGAATTATAAAGACAACGTTGTGAACCTGAAGTCAGCTGACCACATGGGCATCAGAGGGTAATACCGTACAACATGTCGATTATGACAGTTGTTCGATCATCAGGTGCACGTATGTAGAGTGCTCAAAATGGCATCCAGAGCTACACAACAATTGATGTCACCTATTTCGACTGCAGTCAGTTGTCTGGCTGGGAACAACTGTTTCGATAATCAATTTACTGATAACAACAAGTCTCCTCTTGAGATTCAAGTAGTCACGTGACTAAGTCATGTGCGATACCACTGCCATATTCGATATGTGACAGCCAGCATTGCATACCTGCGTGTAGGTGCAATTCTTCTTCTGACACTTTCCGCACTTGAACATATCGGTGGGAGTACCCGTCTGCACGGACAGTTGATAGTCGTTGATTGCCTCCTTGGTGAACTTGGTGCGCATTTGTTGAATGTCGCTGCTCGCCATTTCCTGCACGTCAAATATTTAAATCACCAAAATCGTAAAATATTTTCTAACTTTTTCCATACCTGTTCCAACAAGACTTCCTATGTTGACAAAAGACACTGTCCATCAACAGCAAACTAAAAACAGCCGACCTCCGACGTCATTTTCGCAAATCTGGCAGCTGAGATGACGCCGGTGAGCACGTTGTAACGAAGATCCGGGTTCTTTTTGTCGCGCAGATTGAAGACACGCTTGCGGACGGCTGCTTTGTATCTGACACAGTCAACGACTACTCAAGCAAGTAGAAACGTTTCGAAATGAAAGCAGCGCGGAAAGAAGTGGTGAATGGATGAACATAAACAAAACACAGTATCATCTCAGCAGGGCACTATCTTATCCATTATTACGTCACCCGTTTGGTTAACGTCGCGCCAATATATGGTTTCTCGCCCAAGCTAGACAGGACAGCTAAATCCTTAGCTTATTACAGGTGCTATGCTGCAACGGATGACGTCGATATTCAGAATTCACAACACCAACTTGTCATTGGCCGATTTGAACACATCTAGCAGAGCCTCTTCGATACGTTCGGCAACGAAGTCGGGATCACCGGTGTTTTCTGGCAGGTCTGACATGGTAAAAGCATTGTTTAGACATTCTTTCATAAAAACTCCAGTTTTGAGTGTGTGAATCCAATCCAAGTCCACATCTAACCACCAGTTTTGAGTGAATTCGCGATCATTTCCCTGCATTTGTCCCTGATCTCATCGTCCGACGAACGCACCGGCGGAAATGTGGTCTGACGCGGCGCTGTTTGTGATCCGGCACCCTTATTAGCACCGTTTGAAACATCACTGCCGTTCTGTGGCGCTGCTGGTTGCGTATTGGAGCCGGAGGCCACGTCCTGAATCGAATGTACCATAGCTATCAAACACATTGATACTCTCAGCACATGAGCCGAACAGTCTGCCATCATTATGCACTATTTAACAGACTAGTTCTGCTTGCGGAACTCCAATACTTTCAGACACACAACACTCCGCACATTTCATGCCAGAGCAGCATAAAATGATGAAATTTGACCTCAACACCAAGTATTTGCGGTCCCTAGGTCCCTGGCACAGTTAATTGCTTTCACGTTGCCAGGTTCACCTTGCCTTCACAAACGGGCGGTGCACCAAGTCATCGTCACCAAACTCGCGGGCATCCCACATGTTACATACCTGACTATTATCCCTGTCTGACATATTACTGGCGATCGAGTCATTCCTCGGCATACTGCCACTGCCGGACTGCGAGCCGGTGGATTCGGACTTTTTCAACAATTTCTTCCAATCTTTGATCAATGTTTTCGCCAGCGAACACACCGCGTCATTCGTGCTTTTCTTTCGCAATTCATTCACGGTCATGCCGATTCGCGTTTTCTGTGACTCAACTCAATTTTATACATGCCACTTTAGTCATGCGACTGGAGTGCAGTCCAGACAGCTTTCATCGGCTTATGCATTTGTTGGAACAAAAACAATGAATGCCAATCGTTGTAGCCATTCGTTTTTGGACCACAGCTCTTACAAAAACAAGTGAGTGAAAATAATCCATACTGAAAGGTCGTACCGTCAATATCTCAAGTGTCATCGGGACCGCTTCTAATCGTTTGAGCAAATCCATACCGTCTTCCTGAAAGATGTCATGAAATTCCATTACTGCATGCAACCTGCTAATTGCAAGGCCTAAATGCAAGGTAAAATGCGCAAAAATATGACAGAACGAACCCCTTCATCTTCACTGTTATTGATCTTTGTCAACTGCAGCGCAATCTCGCAAACATCCTTTTCAGCGGTAACCATGATTGTTGAGCACAAATACTATGAAGAAAACAGCAGCAAATACTTCCTAAAAAATGCCCGTTTTCGAAGATTGAACACAGTGAAGATGTGCAGCGACAATAAACCCAGAATTTACAGGGTGCGGTGCAGCTAGATTTTACCGCAGGACTGACGGAACACATGACCTGGAAATAAAATTGAGTCTTTATTCAGAGGGAATTTTTTAGAGCACCGGTTCCTGACGTGAGTACAGCTCAATTGATAATACGTCCGCGCCAAAGGGAGCAATTAGCAAGATACTCAACAAGCTTCAAGCCATGGAGACAATATAGAAAGGCAGTGGCACCCTAAGTGGCCTGTATACTTGTGAAACAACCCGAAACAAAATTTGAACCAAAATTACACGTTTCATAACGTTCGTAAGTGACACCAAATAAAGGTAGCTGACTAGAAACAAATACAACGACACAAAACAAAAAACGTTCTAGTTAAGTCTAACATCATATCCTAATCAGAACATCAAAACAGAAAGTGTTCTATGAGTAACATACAAATTTTACACACAATGGAAAAATTACAAAATGTGATTTACAAAAGGATCAAATAATGCATCTTAACGTCCGATTCATTTCTTCAGATGTTTTGCGTGATGTGCAATATGGTCACCGACAAATGACGCTATGAAGTAGTACGAGTGATCATATCCCTGCAAAATCATGTTGAACATGAAACATCACCACAAGTCATCAACAACAACAATACCAAACCGACTTGCTGCATTCGCACATCCAACGGTTCGGTGCAGGCATCAGCGAACGCTTCGGGCAGCAGTTGTTTCTCCTTATAGAACTGATCGTCAGCTCCTTGATCGATCAGGATGTCCAATTCGTCGCCTTGGTAGTCCTCACAAAGCACACATGCGTCGTACGCCTTCCACGCTTTCTGGTCATCGCCTGACAAACCAGTTGCTTGACGCCATGATTATTCAGGCAACCTTGTTGCTACAACAATATAGCATCCCCAAACAACCAACCGAGATATCCTTTGAACGCTTTCTGTCCCCACGGGCATTTCATTGGATTACAGATGGGCGCAAACGCACTCACTGACTTGTACATGCCGGGGTTCTTCAGCGTACAGATTAGGGCACCATGACCGCCCATGCTGAAAGCAACGAAACTCATTTACATTTGGGTGGGATGAGTTACTTACGATTTACAGCGACAGACCTATGTCCGAAAATGCCCTTGCGTTTCGGATCGACTTTGAAGTTTGATTCAATCAGAGCTGGCAGCTGAAATGTGAAAGGTACATGTGGTGGACTAAGATTGATTTTATACCGTTGAACAACACGGCAGCGTCTGTAGCTCTCTATCAAAGGTGACCAACCTCTTTGGTGACGTACGAGTACATGCGATAGTTCTTGGCCCACGGATCTTTGGTCGCATCAACATAGAAACCAGCGCCGGAGCCGAAATCGTAACTGTCATCTTCGCCGGTAATTTTGCAGCCACCTAATTCATTAGGGGTAAAGATTAAGGTTTGCCTGATATTCAAACCGAAAAACAAGCACGCATCAATTTTTAAAAACGTCCCCAAAGTTTATGCTCAGGGAGTGAAGCACGTCTCCAAGCCAAGTATCTTCAAACTTCAGCACTTGGAGGCATGGTCTCAACAGCACAAAAACCTCAAACCAACGGGGACTGGTATCCGGATTTACAACAACGAGTCCGTGTTCGGCAGCGTACCGCTGAAACCCGCTTTTGGTGATAAAGTTCTGTTCTGTGCAGGTGAGACCTGAAAACAAGCTTTAATAAAAACATCTTACGTGATTTGAGATGTAGTTTCACGATTATGTCCACAGTGCAAATTCATGCACAAAACATTACCTGAGAGAAAATACAGAACCGGTAAATTGCTGCCGGATTCTGCACCCGGAGGAAGGTAGACGCCGAAGCTCATGTCACATTTCAGCTCCGTGCTGGAAATAGACGCAAATCTAATTGTAGCCTTGTTTATTACTGCCCACTTCGATCTTCGAAGGCGAATTGCGGGCTTCAAGAAATTTGTCCAGAACGCGCCTAACTGTTTAAATCCTTAATTTTGATTGCATATTGCAGAATACCAATACGCCCAACCCCGTTAGTGCATACCCACATTGGGCAACCAAATACGTCACTTGTTCGACTGAACGTTGTTCGCTGCTGCTGAGATTGGTTTAATTGAAATACATCTTGTTTGGACCTTTCTTCAATGCACCTGAGCTTTCGGAAACGAGACGCAAAGAGAGAAGCGCAGGCTCCCGTGTCCCAGTCCCATCCCAAAAGGAGCATAAGGCCTTTCAGGTCAGACAGTTTTCGAATTCTGGATCGAGCCTATGGCGGCTCGAGGCCGAACGAAACCAACCCCGGCTGGACGGATTGCGAACTGCGAGCTTCACTCAGCATGCACCATTCGCGCCCACGCACAGCATGTCAGCAATCAAAGCTAACAATCGACTCAGCCAACCTTGCACGATGGTACAAATGTCTGGCCGTCGGCCAGCCAGTTTCACAGTCCCTCAGTGTAGTTCCTGGGGCCCCAATTTTTGCTTAAAATAGGCATCTTTCGGCCTAAAATGGGCGTTTTAGGCCTAAAATGGGTGATTTTTAGGTCGATGTTGTCAAAAGTCGCCAAAATACCCTTTTTATGGAGTTTTTTTCCAAAAAGGGAAAAAATCGGTCAAATTTTCTACCTAAAAAAGTGACTTTTTCCTGAATTTGGGTCTTCCCCCCTTCCCCCCAGGGAGGTACACTAACCGCTGCTCGGAAAAAGGGGTAGGTACACTAACCGCCGCGCCGGACCAGGAACTACACTGTAGTCCCTGCCGTGCCACACGCCGTATAAAACCGTATAAAAACGCCAAAACAACAAAACCTCCAACCTGGCGTGCGAAAATACTTTTTGCACCCCTCCGAAGCATTTATTGGACGAAATTTGTTTCAACGCCATTTTCTGGATTGCAGTGACGGTGGCGACAAATAAAAAATTATTACTTGGGTTATCTATCATAAAAATCTGAACAGAACTTCGGAATACAGCCCCCCGAAACGGGGTCAGTGCGGTGCAAAACCCGTTTTTTCTTGGAAGAAAACGACAAAAAACAGTCTGCTTATGTTTTTGTGATTCGGTTTCTGTGAACCGGGTCGGGTCCATTTGGGGTTTGGCCCACAAAAAAGTCCATATACTCTGCGCGAAGCGCATTTTTTTGGAGATTTTCGGTCAAAAAAGGCGTTTTTGGCTCAAAATTTGAGCAGTTCGGGCCGGGTTCGGATGGCAAGTCCGATCCGGCCGGCCCAAGCCAAACATCCAAAATCCCAGGCCCAATCCCAGTCTGTGCTGTGTTGTGTGTACGTACGACCATCAAACCCTTAATAGTATACCGTAAAACCCTAAATACAGCCCCCGGAATGGGGCCACCCGTAATACAGCCCCCAAAAAGGGGGCAGTGAATTAATAGAGCCCCCCGGAATAGAGCCCCGCTAAGTACCGTATTGTCGGAAAGAGAACCCGGGGGTCTATTTTTTCACTGGGGTCATTTTCGGGGGGGGTTCAATTTATGGGGGGTCAATTATTGGGGGTTATATTTTTCATTTGGCCCCCCGACGAAAAAATCACTTTTAATAATGCCCCTAGAAATGGCCGGTTTCGGGTATTTTCACCTTTAGCAGCGTTACATTAATTATGCTTAAAAAGCCGTATTCTGCTAAAAACGCAAGCTTAAACAACGTTTGACACAACAACATAGCCTTACCATACCACTAATCTGTGGTACGGTGAAGGTTGGGGGTGGGGTTCTATTAAACGGGGGGGGGTCAATTAATGGGGAGGTTGTATTTTTGATTTCGAGCCATTTGGGTGGGGTTCAATTAATGGGGGTCAATTAATGGGGGCATAGTAATGGCAGGGGGTTGGGGGCAGTGTAGTGGCTGGGGGGATGGGGGGGATTCCCCCCTAAGGAGTAGGTACCTTGCAACCACCCCTTGGGGGGTCGGGGAGGAAGGGTAGGTACCTTGCAACCACCCCGGAGGGTACCTTGCAACCATCAAAAGGTAGGTACCTTGCAACCACCCCGGAGGGTACCTTGCAACCATCAATTTATGGTTTTTATAGGTAAAAATGGGTGTTTTTCGACTTCAAAACCCCAAAATTCGCGCGCTCCGCGCGCAAACCTCCATATAATAGGTATTTTAGGCAAATTTTCGGCCAAAATGCAAAAAAGTACCTATTTTTCGGCCAAATTTGCAGTATAATGCATTATACTAGCGTATTTTTCCGCAAAATATATTTTTGAAAAAAAAACCGTTTTTTTCGGGAAAAAACCGTTTTTTCCAAATATTTTTCCGGTACTTAAACCTGGCCCGCCACTATTGATATTTGAAAATTTTGGTCTGTTTTTCTGATTTATTACTGTTGCCGACATCGAGACCAACAAGGTTTACATTCGTGACTTTTCCATTAAGTGCCGATTTAATACCGAAATTAATCCATAAACACCGGTTCTCGCGAACAAAATTCCAAAAAATAGATAGACCCCCGTTTAGTGCATTTCAGGAAGACAGGAACAAATATTCAAGATGGCCGACTGCTTCTTATCACAAGCATACGGTAGTCACGTAATCTTGCCCATGCGTTTTGTACAGTGCCGCTCTGTTTTGTTAGTGCGTAACACACGTGTTGCAAATAGAGCCCCCCCCCCTAAGTAACATCCCCTAGTGTATTAAGGCTTGATAGTTGTGGACAGGTACATTTATGCACGTTTCTTGTTCGTTCAGAGCACGTAATACGCCTCTTATTGACCAATAGACACGAATAAATGCGATTACAAGCGAAAAAACATCCTTTCAAACCCCTTTTTAGGGGTTTTTGGGGGTATTTCTGGGAACAATTTTTTCAGGTTCGGGTCAGTGAATTAATAGAGTCCCCCCCGGAATAGAGCCCCCCCAAAATGGGATCAGTGAGTTCAGTGTAGTTCCTGGTCCGGAGGGGGAACAGACGTACCCTCCACTATTTTCGGAGGGGGAACAGACGTACCTACCTTACCTGGAGGGGGGGAAGGGGAAGTCCCAATTTGGGGGGGACGGAAAAAAGTCATTTTTTGAGGTCGAAAAATTGGACTGTTTTTGCCTTCTTTTGCGAAAAATCCCCTATAAAAAGGGTATTTTGGCGTTTTTTTGGAAGTTTCACCTAAAGTTTACCTATTTTTGGCCTAAAAATGCCTATTTTAGGCCTAAATTTGCCCATTTTAGGAAAAAATTGGGGGAGCAGACGTACCCGGAGGGGGAACAGTGGGGCAGGCGTATCTCGGAGGGGGAACAGACGTACCCGAGGGGGGTCCCCCCTCCCCCCCAGGAACTACACTGAGTGAGTTAATAGAGCCCCCCTTCTATTTAGGTTTTTACGGTAATTTTTTGAAAATGGGGTCAGTGAATTAATAGAGCCCCCTTGTATTTAGGTTTTTACGGTACTGTACCAGGATGGCGCGTCATCTACCTTACCTACCTATTGTACCTGGGGGGACCCCCACCTCCAGCCACACCATTGGTATTGTCTATCTGGCGACTTTTTCATGGAAAACAATGAATTTTCAACCAAAAAATAGATTCAAAAATCGCAAAAATTATGACAAAAATTGGGTTAAATCTGAGCCAAAAATTTGGGCCGGGCCGGGCCGGAGATTTGGGGGTTCGGGCCGGGCCGGGCCGGGCCGGAGATTTGGGGGCTCTTGCGACCTCTGACACGGGCTTCAAAAAAATTCTCTTTCATACGTTTTTAGCCATGGGATTGGCTTGGCATAGCATTTTGGGAAAAGCTAGTCCAGTTTCAAAATCGACATCCCTTGTTCTCAGACTTAAAGATTCACGGAATATCTGACGAAAAACGCCACAGAAATCCATCGAGTGATGCGAATGGAAACAACATACGCTGGCAAACGTTTACTGCGGGCAAACGTTTACTGTAAATTGAATTGTGCATTTCATTTTCTGATGAGCAACCGCAATGACCGAATACATTTTGCATTCAGCTAGCACACCTTGATATGCGCAATTCCAAGACGTCCAATTCTCAATCGGTGTCCGTTGATCATAAGTGCCACACGCATAATACGGTCAGGGTCATCAATGAGGATTTGTCGCTGAAAAGCCAGTGGAAACAGGAAACCAGTACAATTGCAAGACGCTACATCGTATGAATATAGGCAAACTAGCCGTACTCTGCAGTCTTAGACCATACCGCACCACCCTGAATTCTTACACACCTAAAATGTTTCAGGTTACTGTAGCCACTTGGTGCTTTCACAAGCAAAGCACGCGCGACGTGGCCACAGTAACCCGAAACATTTTAGGTGTGTTGGAATTTAGGGTGATACGGTATGTCTAAGACTGCAAAGTACGGCTGGTTTGCCTATATAAACAGAAAATGTCATATAATTTTGATCATTTCTTTCATTATACCGGCGAAGCATCATTCAGTTGAAAGTCGTGGAAATTTAGCCTGTCACCGTGCTTCCCTTCCCTTAAGTACTATGTCACCACTTTTCCGGCTTTTTTAGTACTTAAGAGCAGCAAAAGTGGTGACATAGTACTTAAGGTCTGTGTCACCACTTTTTTCCCTTTTTTAGTACTTAAGAGCACCAAAAGTGGTGACACAGACCTTTAAGTACTATGTCACCACTTTTTTTTCCCTTTTTTTAGTACTTAAAGAGCAGCAAAAGTGGTGACAGTCTTATGTACTATGTCACCACTTTTTTCGCCTTTTCAGTACTTAAGAACAGCAAAAATGGTGACACAGGCCTTAAGAACTATGTCACCAATTTTGCTGTTCTTAAGTACTGAAAAGGCGAAAAATTGGTCAACCATATTACATAAGGACTGTCACCACTTTTGCTGCTCTTAAGTACTAAAAAAGGGAAAAAAGTGGTGACATAGTACTTAAGGTCTGTGTCACCACTTTTGCTGCTCTTAAAGGGGAAATTGCGCATTCCTAATCGCCTTTCAAGATTTACAAGTGTTTAGACAGCAATGTGGGCATCACAAAAATCAGATAATTTGGTACAAACTCTCAAACATGTACCCATAAATATTCCGTTTAAGACAAGCCACTGGGAACAAAATTCGGGGCGGACCGGCAGGCTCCCTGCGCATTCGGCAAATTGCCTCACTCAAAAAGCTGTCCAGGCGACAGAATGTTTCGCACGATTCTTGAAACTCACTAACTCTAGAATTTCGCTTTTCTTTATATTTCGACTTTCGACGAATTGTTCCAGCGTGTCTGCTAAATGTTTCATGCTCTGCTTGTCACGCTGAACAATTCGTCGAAATTCGAAATATAAAGAAAAGCGAAATTCTATAGTTAGTGAGTTTCAAGAATCGTGCGAAACATTCTGTCGCCTTGACAGCTTTTTGATCAGGCAATTTGCTTGAAGGCGCAGGTGGAAATTCGGCCGGTCCGCGCCGAATTTTCTTCCCGATTGTTCCCTTTAAACTGCTTCTCCTGGGTACATGTTTGAGAGTTTGCACCAAGTGATTTGACTTTAATGATGCCCACACGACTGTCTAAACACTTGTAGAGTTTGAAAGGCGATTAGGAATGTGCAATTTCCCCTTTAAGTACTAAAAAAGCCGGAAAAGTGGTGACATAGTACTTAAGGGAAGGGAAGCACGGTGACAGGCTAAATTTCCACGACTTTCAACTGAATGATGCTTCGCCGGTATAATGAAAGAAATGATCAAAATTATATGACATTTTACTGTTTATATAGACAAACCAGCCGTAATTTGAAACCTTAGACATACCGTATCACCCCTAAATTCCAACACACCTAAAAAACCAAAGTTTGGGGTTACTGTAGCCACGTCGCGCGATGCTTTGCTTGTGGGAAAGCACCAAGTGGCTACAGTAACCTGAAACTATTTTTTGAGTGTAAGAATTCAGGGTAGTGCGGTATTGTCTAAGACTGCAGAGTACGGCTCATTTTGTATATTAATCATACGATAGCGTCTTGCAATTGTACTGGTTTCCTGTTTTCACTGGTTTTTTGGCGGCAAATCCTCATTGATGACCCTGACCGTATTATTGCGTGTGGCACTTATGATCAACGGACACCCGATTGAGATATTGGACGCCTTGGAATTGCGCATATTAAGGTGTGCTAGCTGAATGCAAAATGTATTCGGTCATTGCGGTAGCTCATCAGAAAATGAAATGCACAATTCAATTTACAGTAAATGCCCGCAGTAAACGTTTGCCAGCGTACGTTGTTTCCATTCGCATCACTCGATGGATTTCTGTGGCGTTTTTCATCAGATATTCCGTGAATCTTGAAGTCTGAGAACAAGGGATGTCGATTTTGAAACTGGACTAGCTTTTCCCAAAATGCTATGCCAAGCCAATCCCATGGCTAAAAACGTATGAAAGAGAATTTTTTTGAGGCCCGTGTCTAGAGGAGATAGAAATCTTTAAGAAAACATCGGTGCCTGATTCGCAAAGGAAACAATTATCCGTGTCAATTTCAAACTTGCAATTATTTCTTTGGCGTTCTGGTTCATTATCAGTGTATCTCTGTCGGAATGTTGAAGGTATTGATCTGGGTTTGTTGAAAAAAGTGGCACCCCCACTTTTCGTACCAGACGGACACCAAAAAACACCCCCAGCCCCACCTTGGCTTTGGCACCTACCCTAGAAATACCCACCGCCCCCTCTCAAGTTGGCACCCCGCCCCCCCCCCGCCCCGCGCTAGTATCTAAAGGCAAACCAGCCGTGCGTTGCACTCTTAGACCATACATACCGTATCACCCTGAATACTTACACCCCTGTTACTGTAGCCACGTCCAGTGTTGGAGGTGGGGGGGTTGGGGGGTAGCCCCCCCAGTACAGTAGGTATCCCCCCTCGCCTGGTACAGTAGGTATCCCCCCAGATGTTTGGCATGGTACAGTAGGTATCCCCCCCCCCCACTTTTTCACCCCGGTACATAGTAGGTATCCCCCCCCCCGATTTTGCCCCAAAAGTGCCAATTTTTGACCAAAATCGCCAGAAATTAGTGTAAAATCAGTGGTTTTTGCCTCAAATTGCCCAAAATTCGAGCGCTACGCGCGCAAAATACTACGTTTTCATACGATTCCACACATAATAAACACATTAAAAATTTTCACCCCAAAACCTAACCCCCCAGCAACCTAGGGGGAGTTCGGGGTTGGGGGCCCCCAACCCCCCCCCAAACCCCCTAGGTAAAACTCCCCAGGCCGTCGGCTC